>CACVKS010000558.1:0-15959 GCA_902749335.1 Acanthamoeba triangularis
GGCGGGGGCCGCTCACGCTGGACAGCACGCCACCGAAGCTGCCGACGGGGGTCCTCACGGCGCTCACGACGACGGCGCTCTGCTCCCCCGACAAAAGAGAGATGAGATTTAGAAATGAGCGAAGATGAGATATATATGATACGTCATCGCAAGATCCTTGCAAGAGGCACTTCTCATGATTCTCTGATGGTGCAACAGACCGAAGAATGCCACAATTCAAATACATTTTGAGAATTTGATGATTTGCTGGGGGGTAGCGATTGCAGGTCGATTGAGATTATTCTACAAAGAAACAACATCTGCAAGAAGAGGTGTGAGGGCGTACGCGGATGCCGCTGGCATTAACGACTCGAGAAGCTCGCATTGTGTGTAGTTGAGTGTGTGTGGATGGATGGTGGTCTTGTGTGTCCTTGGAGCACTTGAAGCGGTATCTCTGTGGCGCTGCGCGGGGGGCGGAAGGTCCCGATCGGCGCGGCCACGTCCGAACATTTTCCGATCCCCGAACATCGTCGCCCCAGAAGAAAAGGCGAAAGAAAATCTCCTTGCTGGGACCTTGGGTTTGTAGCTGTGGGACATTGGGCATTCTTGATTGCTGCTGGCCTGTTGGGACATGGTGGGCCTCTTGGACCACTCATCCCACAGTTCATTTGATGGAACACATCAGCAACTGCCATCAGAGCCCAGAGTTCACACCATACAATCAGCTCTTGGAAGAGGAAGCGGTGAAATCCCAGACGGCAACGGTGTTCTTGGAGGCGGTCACCAGCAGATCGTCGGTCACCGCGCTGCCCAGTGAGTGCTCGGTGCCGCCTGGGTGCTCCAGCCTGCGCTGGCGCCACGTCGCCAGGTCGTGAATGATGATGCGCTTCTCGTCCACCGAGTGCCCGATTACAATCACTCTGCGCCAGTCCGCGTAGGCCGCCTCCGACGTCCCTGTGTGCGTGTGCGGTGGTGCGCGTGCCATGTGCCGTGTGCGGTGGTGCGTGTGCGTCAACCCCACATTCCCCGCATTTCGACGAGGCGGGAGTGAAAACTTGCGTACCGATACCGGAAGTCAAGGACCCGGCGCGCGACGAATGCACGTCGGCGATGTGGGCGCCCTCCGAGGTGGCCAGCGCAACAATGCCCCGCCTGAAGTTCGCGTCGTACCCCCCGCAGTACACCTCGCACTGGAGCTCCAGCGAGTCCCAGTTGTACACGTAGCTGGAACGCGCTGCACGACACACAATACGACACGACCAACGACACGACACCCGCACGCGTTCAGTCGGTAAGCCGAGAGAACACCTGGAGGAGTAGCAGCTACCGTTGTAGGAGGTGACCAAGAATGAGCTGGCGTCGCTGTCCTCCTCGAACTGCGCGCTTACCATGCATTTAACCTCTACGCTATTCTCGGGGGTGAGGTCGCGCTCCATCTTCCCCGAGCGCAGGTCAAGCAGCGCCAGCCCACTCGGTGAGCCTGTGGCGCACGTGGCAAGAACCAAAAAAGGTAAGTAGTTCGTAGGTTGCCATGCAACATAGACCAACGAGGAAGACTTCAAGCAGATAGTTAGACACCGATAACCAAGTGGTCATGCTTGGAGACCATCCCGAGGTCGTGCGCGGCCGCTGCGTGTGCTGGGAGGAATGCGGTGAGAGGTCAGAGAAATGAGCAACGGACTTGGAGTGTCCAGCCAGGAATGCTTACCCGGACCGAGACCGGGGAGGGTGAACTTGGAGACTTCCCGTGCCGCGCCCAGGTCGTGCAGGGTGATCACGCCGGGGCGGCCCCAGGCATTCGAGGCCATCCACATGCGCTCCCGATTGATCGCCAACGTGGGGTAGCCTTGGCCTGTGGACACCCCCAGCTTGGCCCACTTGCTACCCTTACGAAACACCTGCGCCCAAATTGAGTGCGTGTGCCGTGTGTCTGTGTTGTAGCGGGAATGCTTATTGGGTACCTTGACTGTGCCATGGGCGCGGGCGACGAGCAACTCGTCGGTCTGGTGAAGGCCGGTCATGTAGGCGTCCTTGATGCGCATCGCGCCCAGGATGGCCCGCATGCCCACGTTGGGCACCGAGTAGACCTTCTTTTTGCGCAGCTCGGCCCCGGCGCCATGGCTGCGGTCATACTGGAACGAGTGAATGCGCCCGCTGCCGCACGACACGAAGATGACCGGCTTCTCGGGGTCGCGCTCGTCCACCAGCGTGTTGCGCCCGGTCGTCAACGCCACTTGATCCGTAATCTGCGGACACAGCATTGATGATACTTGCACTCAACACGCACAGCACGACACACACACACACATCACACACACCAACGTACGCGAGCTACGGCGGGCTGCACGTTCTTGCCCGAGGACCACCGTGCCTCCCGCGCGAAGGCGTCTCGCCACCGATCCTCCCTCGGCCTTTTGGGTCACAACCGACGTTGCGAGCACAAGTCCGGGTGAAGTGAAAGTTAAAAAGAAAACAATTGTCATATATATATGTAAATAAAATATCTATATATACAATAAAATATCTAAAAAAAAGATAATTGTTCATCAGTAAAACAAAAAGGTTAAAAAAAAGACTATTAAAAAAACGAACCAACTGGCGAGGAGAGCGCGCTCCAGGTCCTCGTCGTCGAGTCGGTCCGGCGGGAAAGGCCGTTCTTGGAGGCGCGTGAACGGCGAGTGCGCGAGGAAGCGACGGGCGTAGAGGCGGCGCCACAGGCCAGCAGCGTCGGACACCGCCCGGAGCCGGCGGCTGGTAGCACTCACGCTCACCAGCGCACGCTGTGCACCGGAGGAGTACCATGGTGAGGGACAAGGGAACACCAGTCAGCGGTTCTTAACCCCGGGGACGGGGGACACGCACAATGCCCTCCACCGCCCTATGCTCATCTTCATCTTCCAGAACGTTCTCACTCTCGCCCAGGAAGCCGAGGATGTGAACGAGCAGCTCGTCTGGCAGTTCCTCCATACACGCCAATAAAATAAATTTACATCATAATAAATTTATTATGTTTTTGTTTTTTCACATTTTTTGTTTTTTAGGTTAAAAAAAAACAGATAATTTCGCCGTCGACTACTGGGCTGGTCGTGGCGTGAGCTCTCGCATCACCGCCCCGATCCGCCCGCGCAACCAGCCGCACTCCGACGCCGTGCGCCGAAGCTGGTCGCGCAGACCGAAGTCCACGCCGAAGCGGTGGAGCGCGCGCACCCAGTCCTCGCGCTGCGGCCGCATCTGCCACATGTAGCGGTGCAGCATGGTGCCCCCGGCCTGGTCCACCGCGTTGACGTCGGCCCCGTATGCCACTAACAGGGCCAGCAGGTCCTCCTCGCCCTCGCGCACGTAGTGGACCGCGGGAATGGAGGCCGGCAGCCGCGCCAGACTGACGCCGAGCTCGAGCAGCGCGCGCACGGTGACCAGACGGTGGTGGGCCTCGGTGTCCGAGCTCAGCGCGGCGGCGAGGGCCAGGCCCGGCACGGCGCCGTCGTCGGTCAGCGACAGTCCGTGGTGGTCGACAAAGTAGCGCAGGATGCGAGGCGAGGTCGTAGCCACCAATGGCAGCAGCCCCTCGGGCGGCATGTCCTAATAATAAGGTGTGATGATGTGATGAAGGTGGTGCATGGGTTGCATGGTAGCGCACCTTTGCTGTGCACCCATAGTCGATCAGCAGCTGCAGCGTAGCAAGGGTGGTGGCTTCGGCTCGCTCGAACCGGGACTGGTCGAGCCGGCCCAGCTTGACGAACCAGCGGAGGACCAGGCCCACCAGCTCCCCGCCACTGTGGCCCGGAAGACCTTGGGCGACCAGCGGCGCTCCCCGCTCCAGCAACAGCCTCGTCACTCGAAGTTTCTCCTCGCCGTCGCCCAGCGGGTCCGGGCTCTGTAGCAGCCGCCCCGTAACACTCCACCCGGCCGGATGGGTCTTTGGGGTGGGTAAACTCTATTAGTTTAAGGTACATCTGTCAAAGTTAAGGTGGCAGGCCAACGTTACCGTGGCGGACAGGTCGGCACCCTTGTCGAGCAGCAGCTTCACCACATCGTAGCTGACTCTTGAGGTGCCACACGCGGCAATGAGGCACGTCTTGCCATTGCCCACTTGAGCTTTGTTGATGTCGGCGCCCCGCTCCAGCAGTAGACTTACCAGCTCGACCCGGTTGCGCTCCGCCTGACCACGCACCCACACCCGAGCGCAGATGTCGGCACCAAACGTCACCATGTGGCACTGGGACCCAGTGGAGGGCGTACGGCGACGGCGACGGCGAGCGGGAGCGGCCCGAGTGCGAGATCGCCGTTGGCCGAGGCGCCGCGGTCGAGGAAGGCCCGGGCCATGTCCACGTCACCGCGATGGAGGGCCAGCAGCAGACCGGTCATTCGCTCTTGATTGGCTGCGGTGCGGATTTGGTCGTCCGATAGGAGCGGGAACAGGAAGGCAAACACCTCGGCGCGGCCCGCGTCGCACGCCTCCAGGAATGCTGCGCCGTGCCCACAAGCATTCCAAACAGTCACACTCAGTCTAGTTTATATTGCCATATCTATATTGATAGATGGGTCCGGGCCGCACCGGTATTGCCCTTGCGGTTGGAGGTGGTCATCAGCAGCTCGTGTCGCCGGGCGGCATTGCTTCGCTCCAGGAGTGGTCGCATCAGACCCACATGACCGCCCTCACCTATTAAGCCACACACAGAGGGACAGTGGTAAGAGGCCTGGCTCGACCGAGCAGCGCGTGGGTACCAGCGAGGAGAAACAAGCGCGCGACGCTGAGGCCGCCCTGCTTGAGGGCCTGATCGAGCTGGTCGAGCAACTCCTCGGTGATTGGCCCAGGTAGTTCGATGGAAGTGTCGATTGGCGATCTCCCGGATAGTAGGCCGGCCTCCTGGTCGACAAAATGGCGCACGAGCAGCTCGAGCGCGTGCAGCGAGCCACTGCGCGCGGCCCGCGAGACGGCCGATGGCGGCACGCCGGCGTGGGCCGCCACAAGGTCGACCACCCGCAAGTCCGAGCCGATCAGCGCGAGATGGGTCAGGTGACCGTCGGCGTGGGGGTACAGCCGTTGGTCGTGCAGGGCGGCTACCGCCTGGGGCGAGTTGCGGATGAGATCGCGCAGCACGACGTAGTGGCCGCACGTGATGACCCACTTCAACATCGCGCACATGTCGCCCTGCTTAATATACCTACATATTGACACATATATGTTAATCTCGTTTAGTGGCACACACAACACTGACATCAAGGAGGCCAGTACTGGAATCGAGTGAAGTGAGCGCGGAGGCACTTGGCACGCCAGTCGAGCTCTTCCACCTCTCTCTTCTTCTTGTAGGTTTCCTTTTTCCGGGGCCCTGCCCCCTCTTCTTCTGGCTGGCGCTGCGCTGCAGCCTCGCCACTGCCGAAATGGGCCTCGTGCACCTGTGCCCAATCATATTTTTATTTGTTGTTATTCTATTTATTGTTATCTCCTTAACTTAGATAACAGATAAAGGGGAGCGTACCGCGCGCCAGAGGAAGGGGAGGTGGGGTGAGGCCGGTCCGATGGTGGCCCGCCACTGGCGGCACACCAGCTCGGCCCGCGCGAGTGACGCCGGGTCGAGCCACTCGAAGACCTGGAGCGCCACCTCTACCGGCATCATTGCTACTCCGTCACCAAAGAACTCGCCCAACTCAATACCCTCTTCTCCTTCTCCTTCTTCACTTCGCTCTTCATCTTCTCTCTCCGGCCACAGACCGCCGGCGACCTCATCCTCGTCCCAGTCCATGCTCGAATAAAGTTAAAAATGATAACAATTATTTTTTATCAGTTTATTATTCGACACAAGCTGGCCAGCTTCCTAAGAATAGTCACCTACGATGGAGATGGCTGAGACGGCGGTGGTCGTGACAGCCGCGACGATGCCGAACAGGATCAGGAAGATGTCCACCCCGAGCAGCACCTGATGACAGACAACCAACCCATCACACCATCACATTACATCACACAGTTGGCCACCCACACACCGTGCATTTTTCTCGCTGTGAGGGGGGGGGAGCAACGTACCCAGTCGAGCCGGGTCCAGAAGAGCCTCATGTGCAACATGGGCGGTAGGATGAAGGCCATGAACGACAGCGAGAGGCCCGACACCAGTCTGGTGACGTGAGGCCCGCGCCGCGCGGTCAGGTGCGAGTGAAAGGAAGGACAGAAAAACTGCGGGGCCTGTACCCGATGAGGTCGGAGAACTGTTTCACGCCCACGCCAATGCCCACGCAGATGCCCACCATGACCGTTCTACACGACACACACACACACACGACACCCAAGACGAGCCTGTCAGTGTGGCGTGTGCGGTGTGGCGTGTGCGGTGGTGGTCGAGGGTACCGAATGGCATAACGCTTGATGGTGTTCCACCTCTTGTTGGGCGTCAACAACGACGTCTGCACCCGGCCAAACACACCTACAGTCAGTCAGCCGAACTTTTTGCCTGGCGGGGGTCCGCGGATCGTACCTCGATGATATCACGCGCGGGCACGATGACGACGATGAACGTGAAGAACAGATCGAACACCAGCGCGACGCGTGCGACGTCGACGAACACGTTGTCGGGGAGGTTGTTGATAATAATGTCCTTGGTCGCGCCCTTGTAGAGCATGTATCTGGTGGGTGGGTGGGTGTGTGTGCGGTTGTGAGAAAGGCAATTGTGGTTCTCCGAAGTAGAGGCTCTACTTCATACCCGATGGCGGCGAAGACCAGGTTCAGCACAGTGACCACCAAGAACGAGCCATACACCGCTGGACGTCACACACGCGCACAGGGAGGGAAACAAGATTGAGAGCCACGCCCAAGGCGAGATACGAGGACTGGGAGGCAGTCGAGACCTTTGCCAAAGTTCTTGGGCGTATGCATGGACTGCTCGATGGGCACCATCTGGGTGCGGCCATCAAGACCGGCACAAGGAAGTGTCAAGTATCATCCAAGAAAACAAAAAGGAAAAAGGAAGGAAAAACGTTTGGCATACCAGCATGTGGACGCAGAACAGGAACGCCGCCGCGCCGAAGAACTTGGGGTAGGACAGGTACTGGATCGGCGGGTACTCGCCACCGAACGGGTTCTCCACGCCTGTGGTCCAGATACCGCCATCATCATTATCATCATCAACAACAACACCATCATGAAGTATGAAGTGTGAGCACAGCACAATGTTGTTTGCGTGGGCTGAGTGTGTGCGTACTCTCCTCCTTGAAGCCCTCCACGAACATTGTGATCATGGCCAACACCAGCGCAATATCGCCTGTGGCGTGGCCAAGCACGACAACAACACGAGTCAGCAGGTGGAATCATTGTCGACGTGGAAAAGACGCAAAACGCGCATGCAACACGTTACCGATGATGGAAGTGAAGGCCAGATAGCGGAAGGAGCGGATCCAGGTGAACAAGATGAGCGGGCCGGCCAAGATGAACACCCAGTACATCGACTCCAGCTTGCCTCGCGACACCGACTCCAACATGTTACCACTAACAAGCAAGTAACGGTTAGCCCACTGCCTTGTAGGACAAACCGGCACTTGAAGATTCGATGAAGAGGGTCGGCCGGTGGAGGGCCAGGACGAGTAGTAGTAGTACCAGAACACGAGGTAGGCGGAGCAGGCGCCGATGGAGGTGATCACGATGGCCGCGTAGAGCGTCCACGCCACCACCCGACCATAGACCTCCCTGGCGATGTCGACGTACGTGACATACCGATCCGATTTGCCTGCGAGTGCGGTGGCCCGCGTGCGTGTGCGGTTGTTTGGTGTAATGTGTCAGTTGTGGCTGTGCGTGCCATCTGAAGATTGGTCAAGAGAGGAATGGTCGGGTACCAACGAGCTCACGCTTACACTGGATGAGCATGCGGATCGTGTAGCAACTGAGAATCGCCAACACCAAAATGCCAATTATTCCACCTTCACACGCACGCCACCACACACGCACACACGACACACGGCACACACACAAGGGATTGTCAGCTTCATTCATTGCCTCGGCAGAAGAGCAGAGCGGCGCACCGAACAGGCCGGCCTGGAGGAAGGCCCAGGGGAGGGCGAACGAGCCGGCTCCCACCACAGCCTTGATGATGGACGCCGAAGCCTGCAACGCTCTGCGATGTATACAACGGGGCCGGTGGTGATGACGATCGTGTGAGTGGGCGCGATGACCAACAAGAAGAAGAAGTACAGTCATCGGCGTACCCCTGCTTGCCTACGACCTGGTGGCCCTCAGTGGCGGGCTGTTCGGCGTCGTTGTTGATGAGATAGGCCTTCTCGTCGCCCGCCCCACGGTGTCGCAACCGGTCGCCAAGCGAGCCCTCCGTGCCCCTGACCAAGCCCCACCACGACCAAGAGACATGCATGGGTAGAAAATGAGATTGTATGAAAATTTCATTTGAAGCGATCATGTGGGCGAGATGAGTGATTGAGCTTGGGGAGAGACGTACCACGCCGTTACCGCCTCAACAACTGAGTCTTCTCTTCCATCGTCACTCGACATCTCTTACCGCACGAAAGATCCAGCCAGAGGGAATCTTGAATTGGAACACTTCCCACAACGGATCTCCGACGACCCACGGAAGATGAACGTTGGCAGCGGTCAACACGCAAGCGCACGAGCACTGGCTTTCTCTTACGACCTTCGAACCTTCTTCTGTCTCGCCGAGAGCACAACGGTCAGGAATTTGGGAAATGTAGATATATTTGGTGGTTGAGCTCACGTGCGAGTTGGTTGGTGTCAGTTTACAATTCGTAGCGATCTGATGTCGTCTGGTCGCGGCCGTCAAAGTTGACGACGCCTGCGCCGTCCTGGAGGCGCCTCTTGCGCCACCAGGCCACGCCGATGGCGGCGGCGACGACCACGACCACCAACGCCACGGCCACAGGCACCGCCACGGCCACCGCCACGATCATGGCGCTGTTGTCGCTCCCGCCCGATTGGCCGTTCGACGAGCCCACCAGCACGCCCAGGCCCAGGCTCGGGTCGTAGAGCAGCGAGTTGTTGAAGCCCGGGAAGCGCAGCACCAGCTCGAACCTCACCACGTCCGGGGCAGAGGTATTTGATGGAATGCCAAGAATGTCGTGGGTGATGTACTGGAAGCCGCCGCTGTCGATGAAGGCGATGTCGAACACCTCGATCTTGGCCATCGACTCGGCCGAGAGCTGGAGGAAGTAGGTGGTCATGTTGGCCTTAGGCGAATCGTTGAGCCTCACGATTCCATTGGCCGAACTCGAGTTAGCTGTGCTGGCCTGGAGCCCGGCGAGTGTGTAGCGCAGGGTCACGCCTCCCGAAGTGGAGGCACCGCCCGAAGTGGTGGCGACGGTGAGGTTGACGGACCACTTGACCGACCCGGCCGCGAGCACGTAGGCGCTGCCGAAGAAGTCGCCGGGCTTGGGCGTGTTGCTGAACGTGAACGTCTGCTCGATGCTCGTGGTGGAATCGATTTGCGCCCTGTAGGCGTACGTCGTTGTCTCCACCTGGCCACCGACCCCAGTCGTGTTCGAGCTCTCCACCGTGTAGCCTGATCGCACCACCAGAATAAAGGCGCTGAACAGTTAAACTCTCTGTCAGAACATAAATCTTGAGAACGCACCACCAAGAAGACCGTCTGACGGTAGCGTCGATCCGTTGATGTCGATGTCCTTGAAGCTGGAGCTGACCACTGTGGACGGGCTGCCAGATGTTGTGGTTGATACATTCACCCCTGGTGCCTGGTCGTCGAAGCTGGCACTGACGTCCGTGGTCAGCAGCTGCACCGGTGGGGCGGCGCTCGCGTAGGGGGACGGGGAACTTGAGGGGAAGCTCAAGGGTGAAGGTGCTGGGGAAGGCGATGCGGATAGGTAGCAGCCGGTGAGCACCAGATAGGCCGTGGTCGTGGTTGACTGAACGGGCCAGTCCGTGGCGGAGCCCGAAGACACGAACTTGGTGTAGCGGATTGGGCTGGTCATGTCAGGCACATAGGTGTTGTTCGCCTGGTGCCAGGCCATCAGGTTGAAGGGCAGGGTGAGCTTGAGCCAGTAGAAGCCCGGGTCGAGCTGCGGCGCGGAGCTTCCTGAGGTGGCGTAGTAGGTTTGGGTAGTGTTGCCCGGCGGGCCGCCGACCACTCCAGGGCTGGAGATGTTGAAGTCAGCGTTGGCCAGCTGTGCAGCGGGCTGGCTGCTCACGGTCCCGTTCATGTCCGCGTACAGGGCCGCAGAGACCAGCGTCTGTGTGCCATTAGCGGCTGCAACAGCCATATTAGGTCGAAATAAAAATGAACCAATCACCGCCCTAACTGCCCCGCAAACACGCAACAGTTTACTGACCGATCTACACTGCGAAAATGTGGACCTGAGGTGAAAGAGAAAAGTGAGGGGAGGTGAAGGGGACGAGTACGTGGGCTCTGGAGCTGAACGGTGAAGGCGGTGATGCGGCTGGGCTGGGTCACCTGAAAGCCCTGCGCGATGTAGATCGCCTGGGTGTACAGGCCCACGCTGGGCGTGTGGACGCAGAGATCACTGCAGTTCTGAGCCACGGCCAAGGCAGAGATGGAGGCGAGTAAGAAGAAGACAATTATCACCACAGCCTGTGGCCTCTTCATCATCGGTTATGTTGCCCGATGCTGTCTGTGGTGTCAATGTCTGTTGGTCGGAGGAAGTCAGAAAATGAAGAGAGGGAACGACGCCCCATTTACCATCTCCGTTTGCCTTTCAACCATTTGGGCCACTCAACAATCAGAAATTTATTGTTTAAATTGCTGGAAGAGTTGTCTCCCTAACTTGCAAACCCTCACATGCCTTTTCTCTGGGACTTCATGTTCTCCTACTGGCAGGTGTTGGTGCTCGCTGGCGTTGTGCATGACCGAACACACCCCTGCCCAAGTGCTAGTGCTCGAGGAAGACTTTGGATGGGAGTGGGGGCGAGTGAAAGACCACAACGTGAGGAAGGAGCCCTGATTTTCTACCTTTTCTCTCTACTTCAATTTTTGGTAAGTCCATGAAACGGCAAAAGAAAAAGAAATTAGCCTGACCTTCTATCTTCGAAGAGGCACTTGATTGCCTTGGGTCACAGGGGCTGGACCGGCAATGGCGGACCACAAGAGAAGAAGTGAGAGGAAGAGCGAGACAGCCGAGAAAAGGGCCCATGCCCAAGTCTTAGCGGGTGCACCCTCTTCCTCTACACGACGGCACAATCCACGTGAGGAGAAGAGGTCTGGCATGGCCGACTCTCTGGGGCTCGACGGGGACAAGCGACTGCTGGCGGACACGAAGGCCACTTCCAAATCTTCCTCTACTGCAACTTCACCCGCTACTTCGGCACAGCTCATCTCCAAAAGCGTCTCGTCGATAACTTCCCGAACTCACCGCATGGTAGACAACACTACTCTGCCAGAGCAGGCGAGCAGCCCTCCTCGGCGTCGAAACCGTGTGGCGACCATGTCTGCCGACCGGCCGCTGTTCGTCTCTGAGATAGTGGCGCAGGGCGAGCTGGCAGTTGACCACGACTACCCACAAGAGCTCAACACGATCGGTGAAGTGGAGACAGCGGACAAGGGGACCAAGGGCAAGAGACTCAAGGAGAAGGAGAGGGATAAGGAGAAGGAGAAGGAGAAGGAGAAGGAGAAGGAGAAGGAGAAGGAGAAGGAAAAAGAAACTAAAAGGAGAAGCAAGAAGGAACCCGCGCATGCCCACCGTCCGTCTACTCGACTCGAGCTCAACGATATGATCGTCACCGAGGGGATCTACGGAGGGGATGACGGTCGCAAGACCCGCTACAGCCGATCGGCCAAGACGGCTCGCCAGGGCCGCCCGAAGGCCAGGGTCAAGGACGGCCCCTCAGGCAGCAGGTCCAGGTCGGCCGAGCGTGGGCGGAACTCCCAGAGTGTCGACAAGGAGGCGGATGCCAGCCGACAGCACCAGGACGATAACGATCAGTCACTCCACCAGGATGAAGTCCAGCCGCAAGCGAAGATCAGCAAGCGCTGCAAGTCGGAGATCAAGCTCCGAGACAGCCCGACGGTCGCGTCAGGTGATACCGCTCGAGAAAGTAAGGACCAGAGGCGGATCGCCAAGAGCGAGAGCGTGCGGTCCGTGCCCAGGCGCGACAGGCCCGAGGAGCTTATGGAGACGAAGGAGGCCAAGCTGAAGCTGCAGCACGCGAGCGGAGGCAGCGGCATCCGACGAGACGACCACCACGTTAAGACCAAGACCGACAAGGACATTCGGAAGGATCACGACGGGGAGCCAGAGGACAAGAAGAAAAAGGAAGAGACGAAGGTTCCACATGAAGAGGACGACGCCTCCAAACAGAGGAAGCAACGGCGCCAGCAGAGGAAGCTTCTGACTGCCAGTGCGTCGTCGGCCTCCTGCAGGCGGACCGAACCACCGTCGGGTGGTAAGACCTTCAAGGATCCAAGGTCGGACCACCAGAAGCTTCCCTCCAAGGACCACGGCCAGGCAGAATTGATCAGCTCCCCTCCACTCCCAGCCACATCGAAGCCCGAGCTTGCCGCCGACGCCGTCAACCCGTCGGCCGACGCAACCCTGTCCGCCCCTCCCCAAGTCCGCCCACAAGACCAGAGCTCGGTGAAGGCAGAGACCACTGATGAGGCGGAGGGCTCTCCCAAGAGGGTAAACCAGCTGGTTGGGGAGCGGTCTTCGCCCGAGTTCAAATCGAGCGGCAACACCAGGACGAGGCCGGGCGACCACCGCCGACCCGAGGCCGAACGGGCGTCGGCCGAGGCGACCACTCCGCGGGATCGTTCACCCTCAGCTCCCCCCAGCTTGATCACCCCATGGTCCTGCCGGAAGGACTCGTTGACCAAGATCACCGCATCAGCAGTGGCCGAGTCCACTCCCCCTCGGTCCATGAGCCAACCAGCCGAGAACCCGAGCACCACAGCCTCGCCGGCAGCCGGCGCTGACAGCGCCGCTGCAGCCGAAATCAAATACTGCGAGGAGCCGGAGGCGAGGCTTGGACCTACCGTGGAGCCGCCGCGCCTGCCGGGCTTCTTCAAGCTAGGCCACCTGCGCACCACCCCTGACGATGGCGGCTCGAGCACCAGCCCGCGCAAGTCGAGCCCGCGAATGGGCAGCCCAAGGCGAGGCAGCTGCATTGTGGACACCCGCGGCGCCCTGACCGACAAGGCCAAGTCAGATCGCGGTCCGCTGGCCGACGGCGGTCGCGCCCGGGTCATGCCGCGCAACACCAGCGATCAGCTCTTGAGTCGGGCCGACGACCGTCTGCCCTGCGAGCTCACCAAATCGGCACACGTGCGGGTACGTCGTGGCCTCCTCGCTTGTCGACGACGCCTAACGCTGACGTCGTCGACAACCACAGGTCAAGCACCAGGACAAGCTGCGCAAGTCGAGGGAGCGGACGTGGGACGACGTGCGTGATTGGCAAGTGACGGAGAATATTTGCCAGGCGCACGGGCACCAGCGGATGAAGTCAGTCGAGTTCAGCGTCCGCTGGCTGGGCTCGACCACCCTCAAGGACTACTCCACCTTGCCGCCGGCCCTGGTACAATCCTCTGTAAACCAGTTGTTGTGGGAGTGCTCACAATATGGGTTGGGGGGGGGCAGGTTCGCCACATATTCGAGTACTTTGGACCGACGGAGCTCATGTCTGCCGCCACGATGTGCCGTCGTTGGCGGGAGTTGGCGGACGAGGTGGGTACCACCGAAGCTCGTGATCAGGCCAGGGATGTGTTGGCAAATGAGTAATGGGACGGAATGCGTGGAATGCAGGACGGGCTGTGGCGGGAGGTCTACCTGCGGTGGTTCAGGGATTGGATGTGGGACAAGCCAAGAGTGCGGAGGGTCCACCCGGGCGACCACGCCCGCAAGTGCCGCTGGAAGGACTTCTTCCTCGAGAACTGCTTCCTGGACCGAACCCAGGGCTACCGCATTCTCAGTACTCAGCCCCACACTACTTCCCTACTCCTCGCTGTGGGTGGACTAATCAGGCTGCGTTGCAATAGGCGGAGAACCAGACGGACTGGAGTGGACCAGGGTCTTGGCTCCCTATGCCGCCGAACTCAGCCCTCCAGATGAACGGTACCCGGTTGTCGATGCTCCCCAGATCCTGGTTCGGTACGCCTTGGGCTGTGACGTGGCTGTGCAACCACCACCACACCCCCAGAGGAACCTCGCCCCAAAATGGCAAAGGCCGCCTGTGGTGGGTGTGGGTACACCACCACCACTCACATGTGATGATGTCTCTCACACAGACACTCAGCCACGGCTGTGGGCGACCTCATCTACGTGCTGCTGGGTGCTGGGCAGGAGATGACCGACAGGCTCCTGGTATTCAACACCAGCACGGGCCTGTGGCATCGACCCGAGACGAGGGGACCGTCGCCGCTCATAGGAGCGGAAGTGGACCACCACACCAGCTGCGCCGTCGGCCACCGGGTGTTCGTGTTCGGACTGGCTGGCGATGCAGGTCCCACGCACTTCAGCAGCCTTCACATTCTAGACACCAGTGCGCCCCTCCACAACCTCTTTTCCTTTTGTTTTGTTGCAATCCTGCATCATATCAATATGTTGGGTGCAGGAACACTGGTGTGGACGAGGGAGGAACAGCTGGGCGATGTACCCCCTAAAGAACGCATGGTGAGCCACGGTCGCAACGCCACTGCGGGGCTTGGGCAAGAGGTAGCATCGCGATTCATGTCTGGCGGGGCCAACGGCGTGCCACCACCGCGCAAGGACACCTACGTTCTCGACACCCAGGTACATTGCCAACCCCAACAACAGCATTTTGATTTTAGTGTCGATCTACACTTCTGATTGGTACTCTGTTACCATGCAACAGACCCTTACATGGCAAAAGGTGTCGCTGCCGGAGTCGGTGTCTGGAGGCGGCTACCTGTCCGTGACCACGGCGGGGCGCAACATCATCCTGTGCGGAGGAGGCGGCAGCAGATCAACCCAGGCCCCAGCCCATGGTTTGCCCTGCTATGGCTACTCGACCACCAAGGTGGGCCACTGGCTCTTTGTCTTTGGCGGCTCTCTCGAGCGGGCAGCCCCACCCAGCAACCAACTCCACCTCCTCAACCTCGGTACGATTCCGTGCCGTTACGAAGGCGCGTACCTTGTACCGAGTGCTGAGTGTGGCGTGTGGGCTGCAGAGACGATGTCGTGGTACCAGACCAGGTGCTTGGGAGAGGCTCCGCTGGCCCGAACGGGACACACTGCGACGCTGGTGGGCACTCGAGTCTACGTGATGGGGGGCACCTCTGCGGAGGGCCAGGAGCTAAGGGATGGAGTGCTGGTGCTTAACCTTGCTGCCTTCCCCGATGTGCTGCTCCACCACCAGAAGTCGCGCAAGCAGGCAGCCCTCATCAAACCAATTGTCATCTAATACCTACTGTTGTAGAATAAAGAGAAAAGGTGACTCAGGGTGCTGCAGGCCAGCTCTAGCTTCAGCACATTTTATTGTTGATTACCCCATAGATCTACACCAGCCATGTCCATCACAATCACCCCTCCAGTACAAACACAGGTTCAAAAAAAAAAGTTGACATCCATGAACCCAACAGTGCTTTGGTACAATATGTATACTTGCGGCAAAAACGCGTGAAGGTACAAACACACGTACCCAACGCACACACAGCACTCACTTGCTGAGGGTGCGACGAATCTGCTGCGGTGAAGCGTTACTGCCCTGTTGCCCGGGCGGACCCATGGAGGAGCCGCCGCTGGCCATCATCGCCGCGTAGTTCACCTCGCCTCCGCCTCCGCTGCCATCCATCCCCGCATAGTCCATCGAATCCCCGCTCGAGCGCATGTGTGCGCCCTGCTGTGTGCGGCGGTGCGGTGTGTGTGCCGTTCAAGCGTGAGCTCTTGAGCTGCCAAGAAAACGATACCGATAACTGGCATTGTCAACGCGTACCTGGCCGCCGTGTTGCTGCTGCGGCTGCGCCTGTGGCTGCGGCTGCTGCGCCTGTGGCTGCTGGCGAGGGAGGATGTTGGGCTGTTGGCCCTGCGGAGAGCGCGGGGAGAGGGAGTGC
>CACVKS010000559.1:0-15946 GCA_902749335.1 Acanthamoeba triangularis
AGTGAGAGATGCCGAAGAGGAGTAGTCACGGCATAATTATCCGAGGTGGGCTGCGTCAGGTGAGTGGTCACGGCATAATTATCCGAGGTGGGCTGCGTCAGGTGAAATGAATAGAACACAGCCGCACGATTCTCTATCAATTGCTGCATAATTTGTAGAACGTACCATCTTGAAGCGATTGAACGGCGGCGCCGTGTCGCTGCGGAAACTTGATGAGGGGGACGTGCTGCCGCAGTTGCCTAACGCCTGTGCTCGCCATTGCTTTCCAATAGTTGGATTTAAATCCTGTTTTCTGATTTTTATTTTAATTTTCTTTTTTTTTAATTTTCTTTTTATTTTCTTTTTTATTTTTATATTTATTTTCTTTTTTAATTCTGTCTTTGCAGATGCCGATCATTCCAGGCCAAAAAATCGCCATCTCCGGCCCCCCTCTTTGCACGGCAACCCTAAGCTGCCGGGATGACGGCGCGAGTGCGCGCAGAGAGCACAGAGCCAAGAACCAGCCAAGAACGACCCACACACGCACACGCTTCGTGGAACCACGGTAAGTGCTGCCCACCGCGGAGTCGAGCCCCGAACGAGAGAGAGAAAGGAAAAACAACATGTCGGAGGCAGGGGAGAGCCGCAGCAGCAGTCGTCGGGCCAGGGACAGGGACAGGGACCGGATCAGGCCCGCGACAGTGACCACCCGCTCCTCCTCGAGCAGCAGCCGCTCGTCTCGGTCGTCCTCTGCCGCAGCCGCGGCTGTGGCGCCCACCCCGCCACCCGCGGCCAAGAAGAAGCTGCGCACACAAGCCAACAACAAAGCCAGCGTTGTCGTATCTGTACGGCCCCAGCAGCAGTGCCAGGACAACGTTGGAGTCGGACGTGTGCCGGGCGTGGCTTCACTTCTTCTTGTCTAACGGTGCTGGGTGGGTTGATACCAACAACAGGCGAACACGTATCTGGGGAAGCTGAGCCCGTCTGCGCTGGGCAAGTACCAGAAGCACTACCGCCTGCGGGGCAAGAGCGACACGGCCGAGACGCTCCTCAAGTCCGTCGTGCGCCACTTCGAAGCGCAGAACGTGGAGGAGGCCGAGGTGGTGCAGAACTTCCTCTTGGCCCTTCAGAAGGCGGCCGGCCACTAAGCAAGTGCAAGTTCACTGCATTGGCCTGTTGTAAATATAACTACTCCACTTTTCACTTCCCCTTCATCCAGCCTACAACAAATCATTTGAAATGAGATTCTAAAAGATGAATTGAATCGATTTATATCAACGGGAGCAAGAGTAGCTTCCAAAGGACCCCCACTGTCTTCCATGCGGCGAGCAACCTGATGAAGGAAATCGCTGCACTCCATCTCCTTCTTTTTTTCTTGTTTTTCCATAAATTGGTGGGTTAAAACCGGGCATACCCCCCCGCAGAGCGTACTACAAAAAATCAGCTCATCCGGCCTCGACCTCACTGCAATCAGATATAATCTCTGCCGGCGAAGCGCGATCACGAGATGTCATCGGCGATGGAGGAGAGCCGGAAGATGAAGAAGAGGAAGAAGGTTGAAGATGAAGCGGTGGAGAAATTGAGCAGTGATGAAGCCGTGGATGAGAAGAAATCGAAGAAATCGAAGAAAGTAAAAAAGGCCAAGGAGGAGGGCAAGAAGAGCAAGAAGGACAAGAAGGAGAAGAAGGAGAAAAAGAGCAAGAAAGAGAAGAAGGAGAAAGAGAGCAAGAAGGACAAGAAAGACAAAAAGGACAAGAAGGACAAGAAGAAAAAGAAGACGAAGAAGAGGGAGCCATCATCCGACGAAGGCGACAGCAATGATACCGAAGAGAAGGAGGCCGCGCGAGCCAAGAAGCGACAGAAGCGCGAAGCAAACGTGGCCCAGCTCGAGTCCGAAGCTGCCGCCACCATGGCCGAAGCCGTGGCCGAAGCCGCCAAGCCCGACCCCAGCGCTGCGACCGCTGCCGCAGCGGCCGGAGACTCGGCCCAGCAGCCGGCGGTGAAGACCTACCCGCCGCCCCCGCCGGGCAACGTCACCCTTTTGCTGTTCTACCAGTACGTGCGGCCGAGCTGGACTCCGTCCGCCGCGCGCAACGCCGAGAACTATGCGCGCGACAGCCTCACCCACCACGGCTGCACCGGCCGGCTACGCTGCGCCCGGGAGGGCTTCAACGGTGCCACTTTCTTATTTATTTTATTTTATTTTATTTTGCTATATTATTTATTAATTATTTTGTTGTTTATTTATTTATTTATTTGATTGATTGCGCGCGGTGCACCTCACGCTCGTGTGCGATTGTGTTGCGTGTCGTGTTGTTAGGCACGCTGACGGGCAGCGCGGAGGGCATCCGCGGCTTCTGCCAAGACCTGCGCGACTACGACTACGAGAAGTTCGGCGCGACGGACTTCAAGATCGTGGACGGGCTGCGCGACAACCAGCGCCTGAAGGGACTCAAGGTGTGGCACGTGGAGGAGCTGGTGACCTACGGCTTCGGTGCCGCCACGGCGACGCGGGGCGTGGCGCCCCTGGAAGCCGGCGGCACGCATCTGCCCCCGGAGGAGTGGCACGCCAAGGCCGCCGAGCCCGACACGGTGCTGATCGACGTGCGCAACGCCAATGAGAACGCCATCGGGCGGTTCCAGCCGCTGGGCGACGCGTCGCGCGTGCTCGACCCCAACATGCGCACCAGCACGGAGTTCCCGGCGTGGGTCGACGAGGCCTTCCCCAAGCTGCAGGCCGCCAAGCAGGTGCTCATGTACTGCACGGGCGGCATCCGCTGCGAGCGGGCCAGCGCGCTGCTGGTCCAGAAGGGCCTCGACGCCTCCAAGGTGTTCCAGCTCGAGGGCGGCATCCATCGGTACCTCGAGGCCTTTCCCACGGGCGGCCACTGGATCGGCAAGAACTACACCTTCGACCGCCGCTTCGCGCACGGACCAGTCGACGCGCCGCCCGAGGCGCAGGTGCCCGTGGGCCGCTGCTGCCTGTGCACGGCGCCCTGGGAGCGGTACCAGGCCCACAAGAAGTGTGCCGTGTGCCGCATGGAGGTGCTCCTGTGCCGCGAGTGCGAGCGCAGCGGCAAGTACAAGGGGCAGACGCTCTTGTGCCACCTGTGCGGCGGACCCAAGCCCAGCTACCTGCCCGACGACGATGGTGCCTCCACCACCTTCAAGCCCAAGCACAACAAGAGCCACAGGTCCTTTGAGGCGGAGGGTGACTACTGACCCACGGCCGCTGGAGAACAAATAATTTATCATAAAAAAATAAATTAAAAAATAAGCAAATAAGGCGAGAAATCGTTGGAATTTTGGCGCGAAAAGGTTGACTTGTGCCACGAAATTCCCGGGAGCGGGTAACCAATCGCGTCGGTTGGGCAAACAAGAGAACTGCAGACTTTGTCGCGGCAAGGGAAAGCACACGGCCACCGAATCGCACCACAAACCCAACATGTGCGGTGCCGGTGGTTGGGAGGAGACGTTGGGAGGGGGGTAGGGAACACCCGAGGCGAGGTATCCGTTACTTCACTTTCTCAACCGCCCAGCATCTAGACCAGCCAGACGTAGAAGAGCAGCTGTCGTAGTCCCACGGTACAGCAAGTGGTTTCTGTTTCGTTCACGCACACGTCCATCAACCCAACACTACAAAAAGAGCCGTTAGAGAGAGAGATTTAAAAGATGAGCGACCGCCCGAAGAGATCGACGAAGCAGCCCAGCCGGTTTGGAGAGGACGAGAAGAAGAAGGCGGCAGAGGCCAAGAAGGTGGGCGTACAGAAGAAGAAGGCCATCTCCAAGAAGAAGCGAACCCCTCCCGGCGTGAAGAGGCCCAAGACTGCCTACATCATCTATGCTCAGTCTGCTCGTGCCAAGGTTAAGGAGGTGCGTAGCCTTTCCTTCCCTTTCATGCGCGTGGTGCCCGTTCATCTCACGCCCATCTCCAACTGCCTGTCACAGGAGAACCCCAACGCTGGATTCGGGGAGCTCACCAAGCTGGTGTCGGCCCAGTGGAACGCGATGAGCGAAGAAGAGAAGGCCCCTTTCGTCGAGGAGGCCGCCAAGGACAAGAAGCGCTACGAGCGAGAGGTCAAGGCTGCTGACCCCGGCAGCGACGAAGGAGAGGCCGCCAAAGAAGACGAGGAGGAAGAGGGCTCAGAGTAGGGCCAGATCAAGGTGTACATTCCAAAACAATAAAGATTATATCCAATTCACAGCCTTGTGTGCACGCAGGGGGAGAAGATAGGGGCGATAGGCGCTACGAGCGAGAGGTAAAGGAGGAACAGATGGACGAAGGTGATTTTCCGAATTTTTTATTTACCCACTCCCCGAAGTACGGATCGAATCCATTTACTTCTTCTCAGGGGCGTTGAAGACGAAGGTCAGGTGGCACTTGCCGCAGTACTGGCGGTCGGCGTGGCTGGCCATGAACACACCAGCGCCGCACTGAGCAGCGGGGCACTCGCGCCTGAGACGGGTGATCTTACCGTTCTCGTCAACCCTGAAAAGTAAAGCAAAGGCCAGGTTAACACAATGAACGAGCATTTACACAACAAACTCGCGACAATCAAATGAGTAAGGAGAAGAGCGTACTTGTAGTACTTGAGGACGGACAGCTTGACCTTCTTCCTCTTGTGCTTGATCTTCTTGGGGGTGGTGTACACCTTCTTCTTCCTCTTCTTACCGCCACCACGGAGACGGAGGACGAGGTGAAGGGTGGACTCCTTCTGGATGTTGTAATCCGCAAGGGTCCTGCCGTCCTCAAGCTGCTTGCCGGCGAAAATCAGACGCTGCTGATCCGGAGGAATGCCTAATCGAGGATGCAACAGCGTAAGACGAAGCCATAACCTTTACGTACATGAAAGGAAACGCAGAAATTGAGGAAGGCAAGAAGGAATTGGAACGTACCCTCCTTGTCCTGGATCTTTTGCTTGACATTCTCGATGGTGTCGGACGACTCAACCTCGAGGGTGATGGTCTTGCCCGTCAGGGTCTTAACGAAGATCTGCATGGCCGCTGCGCTTGCCTGTCGGGTCACAGAACTAACGGGCCGGGCGATGCGGATGGGAGAGGAAGAAAAGAGAGAAAGGAAGGGTGAAGTGCTCGGCTCCGGGAAAAATCATACTGCCGCCGACTTTTTTGATTTCTGGTTGGTTGCTGACGTGTAATCAAAACACTGGTCAATTTACTTCCGCTTCTGGTTTCTCGAGGCTCGGCTTGGCCAGGGCGGCCTCAGCCGTCGGCTCGTCGTCGACCTGGGCGACCGCCGCGCTGCGCAGGACGGGCCAGTGGTCGGCGTGGATCTCCTTGACGGCGCTCACCACCTTCTTGGCCTTGTCCATCAGCTCCTGCGCCGCTGCGGCATCGTACTGCAGCTTCCTCTTGTCCAGATCCTGTCACACGCCGTGGGTGGGTAAGAAGGTGGTGCCCCCCTTGAAAAAGAGGGTGCTGACGGGATGGTGGTGTTACCCTTTGCTCCTCTTCCACGTTGAACTCCTTCTCGCCCAACAGCGCTCGAATGCACGCCTCTGCGCACGTAGCGATGATCCGCACGTTGTACCCACCTGCAGCCACGTACCTGAGTCAACAACACAGCTGCAGCGGCAACAACGGGAGCGAGCGAGTGCACCTTCGAGAGCGAGCACCACCTTCCCGTTGGTGGCCTCGAGGAGCATCCGCGTCATCTGCTGGTAGCCGCTGGCCGTGATGGTCATACCGCCCAGGGGGTCGCCCCACGCGGCGTCGAAGCCGCACGACACCAGCACGAGGTCGGGCTGATACGCCTTGGCCACGGGCACCACGAGCTGCTCGAAGGCGTAGAGGTACTCCGCATTGCCGGCGCCGAAGAAGTTCCACGGCACGTTGATGTTGTAGCCCTTGCCCTCGCCCGCACCAACGGACTCAAGAGGCCCGCTGTTGGGGTAGAAGTCGGGCTCGAATCGGTGGAGCGAGAGGAAGAGCACCTGGTCAAAACCGAGGCGCACATTGTAAGCGAGACCCAAATCGAGTGCGGGAAAGGAGCGTCATGTAGGCACGGACAAGCCCACCTTGTCTGTTTCGTAGAAGGTCTTTTCCGTGCCGTTTCCGTGGTGGACGTCCCAGTCCACGATCATGACCTTCTTGATGTGTGGTTGCGTGTCGAGGATCGTCTGGTAATGATTGAACGCCCGCGTGTATGCGTGTCAGACATTACGCGGTCAGCACGCTACGATAATCACGGCTCGCCATCATCTTACCTGCACCGCGACCGCAACATTGTTGAACAGACAGAATCCTTGGGATTGTCCGGGCTCGGCGTGGTGGCCCGGCGGTCTGTAGACATTTGAACACGCACGAGGGGCGTTACAACTTCACCATTCCTTGCAGCCGTGCCAACCAACGAGCTCACGCGAAGAAGCCTAAGGGTGCCAATACCTGATGAGAGCAAATCCATTGTCCAGCTCGCCCGTGGCCACCTTGGTGGTGAGCTCCACCAGACCACCTGGATACCGGCGGCGGCCAAATTGGTGCGTAACGTTCAGAGCCCAATCACCATCATCATCGAGAGGGTCTAGAGGGACAAACCGGCGGCAAGGCGGGCAGCGCGCTCGGAGTACTCGTTGGCGTAGGTGTCGGCGTCGAAGTAGGCCATGCCGCCTCCCTTGGCGTCCTCCGTCTTCTCGTGGACTCGACCCACGTGCTGTGTCCGCCAGTACCAGAAAGGGAATGCGTGAGCTGTGAGGTGCGTCCACAGCCGCGAGAACCAAGACAAGAACGGCGGTTCCTGCAGCCCACAGACGCGGCCATACCTCCTTGGTGTGGACGCACATGAGCTCCTCCTCGCCGGCCTCCCTGGCGACGACCCGCTGGCAACGGTCCACGATGCCCTTGTCCCGGAGCCGGTCCCACGAGGCCCACAGCCGCTTGGGCTTCTCCGGGTGCCAATCTGATGGGTCCGGCTACTCCGTCACGATGAGCACAAAACAAATGTTGGGTGCGGGGCGAGGAGATGGCCGATTAATCCTGAGATTGGGATTGGGATTGTGTACCGCGTGCTTGATCATGTACTCATCGTAAACGATTCCCGTTGCCTTGTCGCCCACCTTGGCCTCCATGTTCGTTGTGTACGATGCAGTCAACAAGATCAAGCCGTTTCTGAGGGAAGAAAGAAATCTTATTCTTTTAATTATTATTATTATTCGTGCAACTTTGCCCTCGTGAACCACGTCGTGGCCGTTGCTACTCTCACAGCTCGTCTCATCGAAGCGGGAGCTGCCCTTCAAGCGGGTGGGCTTATCACAAAGGTGAGCCCCGAGGCACAGACAACGGGGAGGGATGATGGGCACCTCGAAGCTGCACCGCGAAGTGCCGTACTCAGCTTCTCATCAGCACTTGTTGCAGGCGCGACCACCGTTGGGAGCGCGGCTGACGATGTGGGCTCATCGCGAGGGATACGTTGTTAGCGTTCCTATCTTCGTAAGAGCCACTCATACGGAAAGCAAGGGAAGCGGACCGTGGTTTTTGTGTGATCTTCTGCTCCGCTCATTGACCTCGCGTGGTTCACGTGACGCGCAGTCTCTCTCACAGAGGTACCAGGCCCGACGCCTCAGCGGATATGATTCAGGCGCGTCGATTCTTGAGAGGCTCCTCCGTCCTTGCGCGTCGACGAGCGGCCAGACCCAGTCTCGACCGGCCAGACCTTCCACAGGCGTATCCGCTCGTCCGAGGCGCACGACGCCACCGTCTCGCCATCAGGACTGAGGGCAGTGAACAGCACGCGCGACGCGTGCCCGTGGAGGTCACCGACCTTCGCCATCGTGGGGAACTTCCACACCGAGAGTTGATTGTGGGGGAAGCCATGCGACGAGATGAGCTCCTTGCGCGTTCGTGACCACAGCAAGCTGCAGACCTGCGAGCCGGTGTCGACCGATTGAAGGCACGCGCCCGTCCGCGTGTTCCACGTCTTGATGCAGCGATCGGCCGTGCCGCCACCGGATGCCAGCAGGCCAGCTTGCCAGGGACACCACGCGAGAGCTTTGACGGCCGACGTGTGATGGTCGAGCCTGAAGCGAGGGGCTGTGGTACGACCTTCGTCCCATACGTTGAGGATGTTGTCGTTGCCGCCGGACGCCAGCTGCATACCGTCCTCGCTCCATTTGAGACCGCACACTTCGTCCGAGTGGCCTGCCAGCTGAGCAACCAAGTTCTGCGCGATTCGCACGTCGTGGTTGATGATCGTGGTGTCCCGACTGCCGCTCGAGAGGATGGCGCGATTCCACGACAGCGAGGAGACGCGGTCGTGATGGCCGCGCATGACCCTTAGCGGGCGGCTCTGGGTAACGTCCCACAGCTGCACCTCGTTTCTGCTTGTGCCTGTCCATTAGCACAACAGGGGTAAAGGTGAGCGATGCTGAACTGCGTCTGAGAGTATGCAGTTCATCTTATCGAGCCTTAATGCAAGTCTTGTGGCGAGTCTTAAAGCTAGTCTGGAGTAGTGTCTGAGAGCGAGTCTTAAGTCGAAACGTACCAACGGCGATGGTGTTGCCATCTGCCATCCACGAAACGGAGGTGATGCTGTCCTCGTCTTCGGGCATCTCGAAGAGCATGTCGACCTTGGCCGAGGTTGCATTCCACAGGTAGAGGGTACCGCCGAGCGCCACCGCCAGCACGTTGTGGACCGACCAGTCGAGCAGGTTGAGGTAGTAGTCATCTCGAACGCCCGGGGCATCGAGCACGCGCTCCGGATGCGATGGCAGCCTTCTGGTCGAAGAAGAAACGTTAGACGAGAGGGAGGAGGTGAACGTACCTGGCTTCTTGTTGGCAGAGTAGAGGGTCTTCATCTGGTTCTGGTAGGTCTCGAGAACGGGTGCCTTGTGCTTGTAGGCGAGGATCTTGGTCGAACTCTCGCCCAGAAGCACCCCCGACAGAGACGACGTGTAGCGCTCCCGAACAGCAGGGCTGCTCGCCACAGACGTGGGGATGTTGGGGTGAGTGTTCTCTTTCACAAAGGGGGAAGAAGCCACGGTGGTGGAGGAGGTGAGGCTGTAGTGGGCAGCCTCAAAGTTCATGCCACCACGGGCGGGGATGAAGCGGTCGCCGATGACCTCGGGGGCCGGGCTCATCAGCATCGAAGTCGAAGACGTGTGAAGAGGTCTCTTTGTGTTCATCTCAACGAGATCTTGCAGTTTCAACTTAGTGCAATCTTGACGTAGGGCAAAACAGAATGGAGTCCCGGAAGCAACGTTCGTCCCTCCTTCCCGCCAAAACAATCGCAAAAAAGGAAATGAAAAAAAAAAAAATAAAAAAAAACCAAATCCCGTTCCGTGTTCGCCGTGAAAAGATCTTGGAAAGATTGCAAAAAAGATGCGACGGCGCTTCTCGTAGTTGCTTCCGCAGATGGCGGTCGGGCAGGTGGCGAAGCGCCGATGCTGCAGCACCCGCTAATTGCCCGCACGGCTCACGCGGGGAGCGGTCACGGTGTTCGCGTCCCCGCAGGCGACTGGCTCAGCGGGCCTCGGGCGAAATTTCCGTCAGAAGGTTGTGGGTCCGTTCGTCTGGCGACGAGCCAGGCCGCCAGCATTTATGCACTCGGCTCGCCTCCTGTGTCTCCACCTCCACTTCATCGCTCCTCTCGACTCACACACCCTCCACATAAGCCGCGGCTCCCCTGTGTTGAGCATTCAAATTCTCCTCCCTCCTCCTTTAGCCACACACCGCACACACCAACATGGGCATCACCAAGACCCTCAAGACCAAGCTCGCCCAGCAGCAGGGCTATCAGCCACTCGACAATGGCAGCCAGCAAGAGGTCCAGCAGCCGCAGCCGCAGCCGCAGCGACGAGTCTCGTTGCAAGCCACCACCCTGGCGGAGAAACACCAGATGGGCATTCTCAAAGGCGCCTTTATGGTCTTCCTCCTGGGCCTCGTCTTCGTACGTCCCGTCGCCACCTTCCTCCTCTTGCTGCTTTGTCTTCTTGTCCGTGAGTCTCACCTGGTGGCTTGCGCTTCATCATTGTGACGGCAGTGGTCGAGCCTGGCCAACATCACCGTGAGCGCGCTGATGCGGGAGTGGCCCAACGAGACCGGCAACCCGCGTGTGTCGCCCGTGCTCAACATCGGCGTCAGCATGCTGGGCGTCCTCACCGCCTTCTTGGGCGCCCTCTGGATGTGGAGGCGCCAGTCCTGCGCCATCTTCCTCGCTGTACGTCGACTCTCCCCTTATTAGGCTTCCACTTGCTTCTTCTACTCCAAAGCAGTCGTTACTCACCCTCTACTTGTTTCTTCTTCGTCTTCGTGTTGTGTAGTTCCTCACGTTCGCCCTCTTGACGACCCTCTACTTGATCAGCTCGGGCGTCCTCCTGGGCTACACCTTCTCGGGCAAGCTGAGGGACTGCCCTCACGAGTACAGCGTCTACGCCTACCACTCGTTCCACCGCGGCTGGACCTTCACCTGCGAGAAGTTCAACGTCGGCATGTACACCCTGGCCGTGTCGTCGCTGGCCTTCGACGTCATCGGCTTCCAGGCGCTCGTGCTGCTCCTGGTCCTGGCCCTCCGCCACCAGATCCCCTACGCCATCGCCCTCCTCGAGGAGAAGAACAAGGTCCAGCGTGGGTACATCATCGTCGACGTGG
The DNA here is from genome assembly GCA_902749335.1 of Acanthamoeba triangularis. Taxonomy (NCBI): domain Eukaryota; phylum Discosea; order Longamoebia; family Acanthamoebidae; genus Acanthamoeba; species Acanthamoeba triangularis. Next base: position 10,579 of record CACVKS010000559.1, read on the forward strand.
AGTCTGCCTCCGCCTAAGCACACGCCACTCTCTTCTTCAACCTCCTCTTCTTCAACCCCACATTCTTCTTCTACTCCACAGCCTGTTCGTTCTCCACCGCGATGTCGGTTCCCCTTACAGCAGAAAGCAGATGTATATAAATCGTTTATCGTTACACTACTTCGCCTACCCTACCACCTCGTGTTGTGCGTTAGAGTCCATCGAGCAACTCTTGCTCCACTCCTCCCCTGTGGTGCGGGTGCTGGTAAGAAAGCGAAATTTCAGTGCGGCAGAGAACGTTGGGGGGCGAGCGCCAGATTGAACCACAAATTGGCCCAACATCATGAGCACCTACCTCGAAAAGTATCTGGAGAGTACGTTCTATTGTTTCCTGCACTCGCATTCCTCTTTGGTCAAGATCGTGAACGCAATTTTCCACCTAATTTTTCAGCGATGTTTAATCATCTTTCACAATCTCATGGCATCACCACAATCAAATGCTGCATCGCAGGCATCGCAAATCTGCCGCATGAAGTGAAGCGCAACTTTGCGCTCATGCAGGACCTGGACCAGCAGACTCAAGGTACCGTGCGTTGACGAGCCCCCAAGCGCTCACATGGTGTTGGAGCTGACACCGACGCCGGCCATCGCCGGCCGCGGCCACCAGGGACGATGGACAAGCTCGAGCAGTCGTCGCGCGCCTACTTGAAGAAGAGGAAGGGCGCCAAGGACGCGTCGGTGGCCGACGATCGGGCTTTGCAGAAGATACGGGACGACTTCAAGCGCGCGATGGAGATGGGCGACGAGAAGATCGAACTCGCCGCCCAAACCTACGAACTGGTGCGAGGCGTTCAATTACGTGTGTGTCGTGTGTGTCGTGTACGGTGGTGCTAAAACGCGAGTGAATGCAATGAGCCAGGTGGACAAGCACATTCGCCGGCTCGACGCGGATTTGAAGAAGTTCGAAGCCGAACTGGAGCAACAAGGTAACCACTGCTGTGCCGCACGCATGAGGCGCGATTGTGTGTGGGCGCGCGCAACTCGACTCACGTCCGTGGTCACCTCTCTTCTCGCTCCAGAAACCAAGGGCAAGGGCAAGGGCACCAAGGCGTCCAAACACAAGGAAAACGGAAAGGGACAAAAGAAGAGGTGTGACTCGTGCGTGTCGTGCGTGTCGTGTGCGTCGTACAGACTAGTAATAGTGTGCTTACACGTGTCTTCTTTTCGCTGCTCCACGCAAGCGTGCGGGCCAGCGAACTACCTCCGGACGCGGCGCCGCGGCTGTTCAATGTGGACATCGACATGCCCATCGACCCCAACGAACCCACCTATTGTATCTGCAACCGCGTCTCCTTCGGCGAGATGGTGGGCTGCGACAACCCCGACGTACGTCGCTGGCTTGCTCACCCCCCTTCCCCAAACCACAGCGCTGTCAACTCTTGCTCACCCGTTACATCGCTGGCTGGCTGGTCGCCGCGTGCAGTGCCGTGTGGAGTGGTTCCACTTTGAGTGTGTCGGCCTCACGAGCCCACCAAAAGGTTCCCCTCTCGCGCATCTTTCTCGCGTGTCGTGTGTCGTTGGTCGTGTGCGTGTCGTGTCGTGTACGTGCGGTGTCTGATGAGTGAGAAACACACGCGACGCACAGGCAAGTGGTATTGCAACGAGTGTTCGGTGGTGCGCAAGAAGCAGGGGATCATCAAGAAGTAGATTGCATTGTAACAAACATATACAACACAAGAGAATGTAACAAAACAAAAAATATTTAAACATTTAAAACAAAACTGGCGTAAGCGCAAAACCATGCTACGACTCGTGGTAGAAGGCGGTGGCGTTGTGTGTGGTGTTGTGGGGGTGGCTGAGTTTGCAGAGGTCGGCAAAGCCGGTGATGCCCTCGTCCGCAATCTGCAGCGCCCCCGTCACAATCATTGCCACACCACTGCCCGCAATCACGAAGGCCTGCACACGACACACACGACACGACACGACGCACGACGCACGACACACGACACGCACAAACGTGACAAACGATCAGGGATACGCTGCGGTGGTTGGAATGCAAGACCGGGGGGGGGGGTAAGCGCGGCGTACGAGAAGGAAGGAGATGATGGAGCTCTTGTTGAATCGCTTCACGATGAACTGCACGCCGTACTGGCCGACCACGGCGGCGAGCACGCCCAGCACGAAGAACCACAGCGCCGGCTGCCAATGTAGCGCGCCGATCACGAAGTACTGCGATACTGTTGACAGGGCCGTGAACACCTGTGCCGTACCGCCGCACCAACCCAACGCCCGCCGTGGTGTGAGTGTGCAGTGGTGTGTGTCGTGTGTGTCGTGTGTGTCATGTCGTGTCGTGTGTGGCGTGAGCGGCGTACGATGATGAAGGAAGAGGTGGCGGTGGCCACTTCGGGGGTCATCCCGATCTCGAGCATCACCGGGCCGTTGACCATGCCCGAGCCGATGCCGAGGAATCCCGCGGCGGTACCGCCGATCGTCCCCGCGAACGGAATCAGGAAGAGCGACTTCACGCTCCACTGCACGTCGCCCTCCTATCGTCCCGACATTCAAGTGCGTGTGGCGTGTATGCGCGTGTGCGCGTGTGCGGTGGTGAGTTGCTTTGGCCTCGCCGCGAGCACGGGAGCGGGTTGGTCCTCGAGGGAAGTGGTGGGCGCACGATGAAGGGCCAGCCGTTCCGTTTGCGGTACGAGAAGATGAGTCGCGCGATGATACACGACAGCACCATGAACCCTGATCCGGAGCAGGAGCAGGAGGAGAAAGGGGAGGGGGAAGCAGGGAAAACAAGTCCGGCCGACGCGTGTGAGTTTAAGGTGGCGCGTTGCGTGTCGACACGCAAGAAGAGGGCGGCTGGAGAGAGAAAGAGAGAAAGAGAGAAAGAGAGGGGGTACCGAGCATGACGGGGAACATGACGCCCCAAAGGACCCAGAAGTACATGCTGCACTTGACGATGCCCAGGTAGCTCTCATCTGCGTGGTCTCTTTAGTTCTGTTCACTCACCACCCGCACCCGCACCCGCACCCGCACCCGCACCCGCACCCGCACGCAGTGAGAGAGTGTTTACCTGACTCGCCGCCGCCTCGCACGAAGACGATGGAAAACATGATGCACCACACGATGGCCAGATAGAGGAACTTGACGGCGTCGTAGCACCACAGCGGCATGCAGGTCTCGGGCTTGTTCAACACCACTATGGCTCCGTCCTCGCGCTTGCTCTTGCTCTTCTCGACGTTGTTGAAGTACCGCACGACCGGCTGCTGCGCCTCCTTGTCGAGCAGCGCTTCCTGCTCGGGCGTGATGTCGTTGTCGTCATTGACGCTGCCGCTGACGCCGTGCAGCGAGTGGGCGAGGCCCTTGGCGTGGGCGACGCCCAGGCTCTCCTTGCCGTAGGGGAAGTCCGCCGAGTGGTGGTGGCCGCCAGCGCCGCCGGGTATGTCGACGCCGCGGTCGATGCTGTCGGCCGTCGGGTTCACCGTCATGACTCGGTTTTGTCGCTCGACCTCCTTGGCCACCTTCTCCTTCTTCCACAGCTTCAGCGCCTGTACACGACACACGCACGACACACGCACGACACGACACGCCACGCCACGCAGATGTGAGTAGCTACCTGGTTGCGCGCGAAGCGGGGGAGTGCGTACGGCGACAAAGGTTCGGTAGTCGACCAGGCCGAGCACCAAGATGAGCAATACGAGGATGAGCCACTCTGGCAAGATCTTGGCAGATGATTAGGCGAAAAGAAAAATGAAGAGGGTTAGTGACAAAAGGAAGAAGAGAAGACGGAGAAAGCCATGCCACACATAGCACCAGCCAATCACAGCGCAACCACCGATTGGTGACTCACCACGCAATCAACCCAACGAAGCAAGCAAGCGCGAGTGCAAAACAAGGGAAGGAGACGAATACGACGTAGACGAGGACTCCGACGGTGGTGCCGAGTAGCGTGGTGGGTGTCATGACCATCGCTACGTCGTAGTCGACCAGCGCTCGCCTGTTTAGTCAGTTTAGTCGACCGGCCGGTCGTGTTGGGCGCAACCAACAGCGCAGGAGAAGGCAAAGAAGGGCCTGGTACCAGGGCGCTCGTGGGTGTCGGCGCAGCACGTTCACCAGAAACGAACTGATGGCCACGCCCGCCACTGTCACCTGCACCGATCGGTGGTGTTTGTTCATATGTGTGTTGGTGTGGTGTGGTGTGAGATAAGATTATTATTTGATTAAAATCGATTTTTTTTTAAAAAAAAATAAAAGCAACGCACCTTGGAGAGGGGGATGGCTTCTTTGGCGGAGTAGCCGACGATGAGGATGAGCACAGGCACGTAGATGCCACCTCCGCCGATCCCTACGGCGCCTGACAGGGCGCCGCCGACGAAGGCCAGCCCCGTGCCCAGGTACAGGCGCCACCCGAACAACAGTTCGGCCATCCTTGGCAACTTCTTCTGCTGCAGGCCCAGCTCAATCGATTGCGAGATCGATTTCGATTTTGTTTTACACGGCAGGAAAACAAAATAAATCTCCCGGCGTCCGCTGCCCCGAGAGCTGGCCAATCGATTGCAGAAGAAGACACAGAGCCTGGCCCCCCTTTGCTACAGGACACAAGCAGCTTTGCCGGCAGTTTGGTGTGGTCGTGTCGGGAGTCACGCCTCCTACACTCCGCCCCGAATTCTGGAATGCAGCTCGCGTTCAAAAGAATTTAAACTATTCTTTAATCTTGTCGACATTCCAATCGCATTCCATGTGCGGTGTGTGCGGTCTTGTCAGCGTGTGTGTCGTGTGTGTCGTGTGTGTCGTGCTGTGTCGTGCTGCGTCGTGCTGTGTCGTGTGCAGGAACGGTTGGGTGATGGATGAAGTGGTTATTCTTATTTACGTAAGAGAGGAGATTATGGGGTGGGGTGGAAGGAGAGGGGAAGAGTTATGGGATGAAGGAGGCGAGCCAGTCGGAGTGGTCGGCGACGCCAAACACGACCTCGATGGAGATGAGGAAGATGATGGCCCACTCGAGCCTGGTCGACTTCTTCACATGCACCTCCGAGCTCAACATCGAATAGAAGTCGTTGAACATCTTCAACTGCGAGTCCAGCACCTGTTGACAGACACACACGACATGCGTGAGTTTCTCATCTTGATGAGGGAGATGGCTGAGGCTGGTTGAACCTTGGCGCGGTTCTTGACGCCCAGGTGGCTGTTGAAGATCTTCCAGGTGTTGGCCGACTCGGTGTCCTCCCAGAACTCGTCGGGGATGTCGGACACGAAGTCGGTCTCGCCGAGGTTGACGTTGACGAGGAGCTCCATGATCTTGCCCATCTCCTGGACGATCTTCTTGGGGCCGAGCGGGATGCTGCCGTTGCGCGCGAGGTAGTGGGACAGGGCCTGCATCTCCTGG
>CACVKS010000560.1:0-15937 GCA_902749335.1 Acanthamoeba triangularis
GTCGTTGGTCGTGCCGTGTGCCGTGTGCCGTGCGTGTCGTGCCGTGTGCCGTGCGTGTCGTGTGTCGTGTGTCGTTGGTCGTGTGGCTGACGAGATAAGCGCTTGCCAGGAGAGGACAACCACGTCTACGAGCTGGTGTCGATGTTCGATCTGGACACCTGCATGAACCGCACCGCCCAGTCTCTCGACGGGGTTCGAGCGTGCCCTTTCCCCCTTTCACCCCATTCGCCGCTCGAGTCCTCTGACCTTGTGCGGTGTGGCGTGTGTGTGCGGTGTTGGCGTGTGGCAGTTGGTGAGGGCCAACGCCTCTCGTTTCCCGGTCCTCTCACGGCTTGGGGCGCCCCACGACCAGGCTTCACTGTAGCTGGCACCAGAGACGGTGATGGTGATGGTGATGGTGGTGATGAAAAATCTGTTTTTAATCTTGCCCCTCGAGATTCGATGATGGTCGGCCTTGCATGAGGTCGGACTTGGTGTTGGCTCGCGTGTTCTCCTCGGCGAAGATGAGCTGCACGCGCTGGCTGTACCGCTGCCACTTCTCGGTGCAGTTCTTGATGCACCAGTCCTCCTTGGTGGTGATGGGCGCGTCGTCATCGACGTTCTTCACGCACAGTCGGAAGCATCGTTCCGACATCGAATTGAACATCCCCAGCACGCTCTTCATCTGCATCTCGTTCATCAACTGCACCATGTTGCTCGCCGCAACCTCGCTCTTCTTCGCATCCGGCGCGATGTCCATCTTGCCGTGATTGAGCAATTACGGTTGACGTATTTTCTTTCTTTTTCTGCCACTTTTTGTAATGCGTTTCAAACGCGTTTCGTTTTTCCGTTGAACTGCATTTTCTCCGGATTTTGAGTTTCTTTTCCGATTAATTTCGTGGCCGCAGAAAATGTCCGAGAGAGCTTTGCTTCCCACCACCATCGGCGCGACGTCGCGTGGCCGGTGGCGTCCACGCATTTCGAGGAACCGACAGCCTACATAAGCGGACGCAGCCGACGGTCCTTGAACCAGCGTCATCATCAACAAGCAAGCGCAACAACAACAACAAGAGCTCGACACCAACACAAGCACAGCCACACAATGCAGAGGATGACTTCTTCGCGCACAGCTGCTCCCGCCATCAGGCAGAGGCTACTGAGTTCGGCCGCGACCGCCACCAGGCCGTCGTCGTCAACGCTCACAGCGGGCACAACGCAGACGATGACCTCTTCGTCGTCGTCGGCTCGCGGCCTGTCGGTCCACCTGCGGCCGAGCCACCACCATCACCACCACGACTCCTTCCTCGACGCCTTCGCACGCGATCCGTTCTTCCGGCCCCTGATCAACGAGCTCGCCTCGACGGCCAAGCAGGTGGGCCGGCCGGTCGTGCCAAAGGAGGGGCCGCGATTGCGACCACTCCACGCCAACGTCAACGTGCTCGAGACCCAGCAGGGCTTCGCCATCGAGGCCGAGATGCCCGGCATTCGACGAGAGGACATCCGCGTGGAGGTGTGCGAGGGCGACCGACTCGTCATCCGCGGCGAGAAGCGATTCGAGGGCCACACTGCGAACAACAACAACGCCACCACCACCACCACCACCACGAACACAAAGGCGAGCGGCGAGCTGAAGGAGGCGAAGGAGGCGGCCGAGCCACAGCAGCGGTACCTGACGTTCGAGCGAAGCTACGGCACGTTCGAGCGAACGTTCGCGCTGCCGGAGAACGTCGACGCGAGCAGGATCAAGGCCTCGTACACCGACGGCGTGCTCAAGGTCGAGCTGCCCAAGGCCGCCAAAGAGACGCCCAAGTCGTGGACCGTTGAGATCAACTAGTGGTGACGGTGGTGTAGCGGTGTCGCGTAACAGTAAATAGAATAGAGAAGAGATGTTTTATCGATGTTGTACGTGCCACAGGGGGAGCTTCCTGCAGCCTGCCACCCCGAGTCGCCGGCAGCTTCGCAGAGCATCAAGGATCAAGATGAAGCACGGGTTGGAGCATGTCTTCGCGAAATGGGAGAAAATGAAGATGAGTAGAGTTCACGCCGTCTATTGAAAAAATGGGTTACTTGTTGAGCTTTTCGGTGGCAGATCGCAGGAACAGGTTGTTCAGCTTCTCAATCTTCTTCAGCACTTGCGCATGAGATGCCTTGTACTTGAGGCACTGTTGAGGAGGGTTAGAACAGGGAGATGAATAATATGGTAGAGAGGGAGGTGAGCTTACCGTCTGGTCGTCGGTCACCTTGAGCACCAACTTGCCATCGCAGTGGCGGTACTTCATCACATATCGCGTTTCTACAAAATTAAATTAGATCCTGATTGAGCAAATGAAAGGAATTGATTGAACGAGCAGGGTGGCAGATGATTACTGTTGGGATTCTCGTTGTAGAGCTTCTGCGCAGCCTCAAAGAACACCTTCCACGACGTCAAGTACACCATCTTTGTTGCGATTTGTCTGCTCTTTTGCCCTTGTCGTTTTTAAAATGCATTTTCTTCTGCTGACGTCAGCAGTCAAACTTAGTCGCAGGCTACCCTACTCGTGGAGCCGAGGCGGACCACAGGGGGCGCTGATAGGTGGTGTTGTTTGCTGGGCGTCTGATGGTGCGATCGCTCGTGGAAGAGAGAGCGATATATGTGTATACATACAGGCCGGGATTCGCTCACCCCGTTGCCGTGTTTGTTTGCGGTAGGCTGCCGTGGCCTGAGAGTGGTTTGCTCACTTGGTCTTCTGCAGCTTCTCGATCGTACTCTCGATCATCCTCAGCCGGGTGTGCTCAAGCTTGGCGGCGAACACGTTGGCCTTCAGCGCTGCCCGCTCGCTGTTGATGACTGTAGGACGCTGCGTGGTCAGCAACAACGAAGGAGTGGGAGGTGGCCATGGCCGACCAGGAAGGCCATCAACGTACGCTTGCTGAAGAAGAACTCCCTGAAGCCGGCGTCGAGGGAGAAGCGTTGGCTGGCCAACAGCTGCGGCCCGAAGGGACGCACGCCCTGCTTGACCGCAAACTCGAGTTGCACCGTTTGATCCGCCGGGTTCATCGATACCACGGCGTAGATATCTGTCGAGGCAGGCGTGGGATGCGATCACAGCAGGCGGTGAGACACGTTGCGAACAGCAATCACACAAACGCCCTCCGGTTGAGTGTAGCGCACGTACGATTGAATTGCGTCTTCATCATGCACGGGTCGAACGTTGCGCCGGGCTCCACGAAGACCACCACAACGATGTCATTACCTGGTAGTGACCGAGAGGTGTTACCGTCATACTTCTCGGTACCGCACGAGGGAAAAGTGGGCTGTGTGTGTTTTTATGTAGGTACCGATGTGACGCTTCCTTTCGAGTTGTTGTGGGTCCTTCGGGTTATAGGGGAGCAGAGTGCAGACGTGGAACATCACGTTCAGGTCTCGGAACATCGTGAACACCGAGTGAGTGCCCGTCGTATCGTCTGCCGAGTGAGTGCGCGGGAGTCAAAGAGATGAGAACTCAACGAGCGTAGAGCCGATTCAGAGGTGTGTGTGTGTACTCTTGACGTCGAGTCCGCCCGTGAAGCCCGGCCAGCCCTTGAGGGTGATCCGGTCGCCCAAGAAGTTCAAAAATTTCTCCAACTCAGGACTCGTCGCTGTTTACACGCATAAAATTGTGAGGGCTTAGTCAGTGGCTGGCCTCTCCCGCGCGCGCCGAGCGGCCTGTGATGGCCTGTGTGCGCGTACAGTTGGAAAACATTTCGTTCTCGCCCTGGTTCTTCTTGTAGTAGAGCACGCCAAACTTGTAGTCAAAGGAAAAATGGGATCGCTCCATCCGCAGCAAGTCGTCGGTTATGTCTGCGCGAGCGCGTCAGCCAAAGAAGAAACCCGTTTTTTGCTTTGGAGGGAGGCAGTACCGATCATGGCCTTCTGAAACTTCATGTCCTGAATCTCTGGCTGTGTGTTGGCACAAGAAGCAGGCAAAAAAAAGAGAGGAAGGGTGTCAGAAAGGACAGTAGCCAAGAGAATTCCTTGGCCAATCAGGAGGACGAGGTACCAGGTAGCCCATCGGGCCACAGGCCAGGCCCAGTCCCTTGAAGAGACTGTTTTTATCAGCTGCGCTGCGAACGAAGATCTGCTTCGATCCCTGTGTGTTTTCACCACACGGGAGAGCAACGGATCCGTCAGTCGGCGAGTTGGCTCGTGCGCAATTGTGCGTGACATTGCGTGCGTGCTATTGCATGCGGTGGTGTGCGTGTCCGTACGTGTTTGCTCTGTATAAGGCAGCGGTGTACAACGATGTTTCGAGAGTCGTTGGTAAAACCAAACTTCTTGTGTGTGTTCATGACCAGCCTGGCGGACGATCTGAACGTGGCCACGGTCTCTATGACCGTCCTGCGTGCGTGGTATTCATGCGGTGGATGAGCGCCCAATGGCAACTAAGGCGGGATTCGAACAGGCACGAAACGTACTTGGAACCCCCCGAGCTTCCCGTGGGCGCAACGGACACCAACACCGGGCCTACGCGTGGATCCACTCCCCAGTAGTTGGTGTGTTCTGGGTAAACACACAAACAGAGAGAGAGAGAGTGGTGAGGAAATGGCTCTTCTTGCCTCGGGCACAAGTGCGCGCGCTACCTTTGCCGTTGAAATAGATCTTGAAGTAGGGGCTACTGTGATCATCCTCGAGGGCGTTATACGCTCCCTCGACGAAGTCCTGTGCATGTACCGGAGGAGCGAGGCAAGGTCAACGCCGGGTCGCGTCACGACACGCCAGCTTTGGCATCCACCGCACGAGGGAAGGGCAAGAGAGTTACCGCTGCGCCACGCTCCACGTGCCATCCGCCGTCTGGAACGGAGGGCTGGACCATCACGCTGGCTCTCGCGCTGGGCGGGCTGCCGTTCCAGAAGCTGGGCATCGGCGGCGGGAAGACGCCGCTCGATTGCAGCCGTGGGCCCTGGGCCGGCTTGTTGGTGGTGGACAAGCCTGGCGCGGTACAAGCGGCCGCACGTGTTATGGGCAAGCACTCAACAGTTGAAGTGGCGGCAGGGCCGCGATGGCCGGAGAGGATGAGCGCACTAGTTGGGGGCGGCAGGGCGGCGATCATGTCAGAGTCGAGGGCAGGCGAGTCGTTCCATTCGCGCACGATGCCCTTGTCGACGAGCGTAACGTAGGAAGATCGCCGCATCATGCTCGAATCGAGCGCCGCGAGGAAGGCAGGCGCCGGACGAAGCGACATTCTGCCGTCCGAAGGCATCTCCATCCCCTCCGGCATGGGGGGCAGCGTGGGAGGAAGATTAATGGGCGACGCAGGTGAAGGCGCTTCCTCGATAGTCGGCAAATCAACTGATTTCTTCTTTCCAAAGATGCTGGTCCTCTTGGTCATTGACTTTGTCGGTGACGCCGGGACATCGCTCGCCTTCTTGATGCGGGCCAACTCCTTCGCATCTGTTGATTTGCTACGCGCGTGGCCGTTGTTCCAAGTCGATTCGTCATCGAGGTTCGAATGTGAGCGTTGGATGGGAGAGAACGCTGAGGTGGCGCTCGAGAGCGGGGGCGGCAGATGAGGCAGCGTAGGGATCGCAAATTGGTCGCCGCCTCCTGCCTTGCGTGCGATGGGCTTGTTCTGCGGTGTTGGCTGGCCGCTGAGTGAGTTCGTGCGCCGACGAGGCGACAGCTCCCCGCTGGAGCTCATCTGGGCCAGCACGGGCGACGCCGACCGTTCCCCCCTGATGATCGCACTCGACCCCGAAGTGTACATGCTTGGAGGCCGGCCACCTGACGACGAGAAGGGCGATGATCTAGTTTACCCCAAATGAAGATGGAAGACGGGATGAAAGCCGGGCTGAGCTGAGCTGTCCTTCCTCCCTCTGGCTCTCTATCTCTTCTCGTTTAGTTGAATCTTGTTCACCGCCACGACGTCGTGCAAAGGGGGGAGGTCACACGCATGTGGTCCTGGTTCGTTGCTTTACCGCTTTCGGCCCTGTCACGTCGACTTTAGGAAAGCGGCCTGTCTGTACCCAGGCGACCCTGGTAACCGAAATAAAAAAGACTGATGTGTCACATGGAGGAGATTGCATTGCAACGCGAACCCCACAGGCCCACACGCAGGCGGCACTGACTGGCTGTAGAGCTAGTAGAGCTCCTGGAGAGCCTGGTGGAGGCCCTTGCCGGCGGACTTGCCGTTGGTGTTCTTTCGCTTCCAGCCCTGGACGCTGAGGTCCTTCTCGAGGTCGGAGTAGAAGTCCATGCCCAGCTGCAGGCAGTCGACCAGCTGCGTGACCTTGGTCTCGTCCTCGATCTTCTCCCGCTCCTTGAGCTCGTCCAGCTCGTCGGCCAGGGCCTCGGTGATCTGCTGCATGTAGACCTGCTCGAACGTGAGCTCCTCGTCCTCTTCGTCGCTGTCTTGGGCTTCATCGTCGTCGCTGCTCTTCTTGGCCTTCTTGGACTTCTTCGTGTTGTCCTGCAGCGTAGCCTCGTCGTCCAGCTGGTTGGTGGCACTGGCGTAGACCTGAGCGGAGGCACGCGGGTGAGTGACGCGCCAACCCGCGGGTGAAATGCGCGGGCGCAGAGCAAGACATTAATGCCTACCGTCCACGCCTTCTGGCTCTCCTTGTTGACGCGGGACCACAGCCCGGACTGCACCCACTTCTCCTCGTTCTCCACGAAGCCCTGCGAGTTGGCGTCCTTGCGCAAGTCCTGTCGTCCACAGAGAGAAGGGCATCGATGAATGACGATGCTGTTAGTCAACCCTGAAGTGCCCAACACCAAGGCAAGCTCTGTGGTCTGTGGAGGGTGGGCAGCTGGCCGCACCTGGAAGAGGATGTCCAGCGCATCTTCGAATGGCGGCATGAGCTCGCTGGGCGTCTTCGGCAGGTTGTGGGCGTCCACGAGAGCGCGGTGCACGTCCTTGCAGAGGGAGTGGGGAAACACGTAGTGTGGCCAGTTAGCTATGGGCCTCTGGAGGCTGGATGCCTTGCCCCAACGGATTGTACCTGCTTGAGCTGCAGGGCCTTGTCGATGGTCTTGACGGTGTGAAGTGAGAGCTGGGCCATCTGGGCCAAGAAGGATTCCTTTTGCGCCATGGACGTCTTCGTGCCCATCACCTTGCGCAGGTCGCCACGCTTTTCTATGATAGCGCGAACAGCAGCGTCAGTGCATCAGCTGTCAGCAAGCACCTATGTGTCGTGCCGTGGGTCGTGTCGTCAGTTGTGTCGGTACCCTGCTCGGCGAGAAGCTTGTGCGTGTGAGCGAGCGTCGCCTCCAGCGCGTCGAGCGCCTCAGCGATCGGTCCTCGCGACTGAGACGGCGACTGCGACTTTGCCTCTTGGGCATGCTCGCCTTCGCTTTCGCTGTCCATCGACGCGTCGTCCACAGCGCTGGTGTCGTTTTCGTTGGCCACGTCCATCTCGTCCTCTTCGTCTTCATCCTCGTCCTCCTCGCCTCCATTGTTCTCTTCTCCATCTTCGCTTACGTTCTCGTCGTCTTCGAACCCGAGAGGTTCGCCTCCATCGTCTTCGCCATCTTCGTCAAAATCGTCGTCGCTCAGCTCCTCCCACCCTTCCTCTTCCTCATCCACTTCTTCGTCCCATTCCACTTCTTCGTCCCACTCAATCTCATCTTCATCTCCATCCTCAGCGATTTGATCGTCTTCATCGTCTTCATCCTCCGAGATGGGAGCTACTTTGCTCTTGCCTTTGTCTTGTCCCTTCGCTGCCGTGGCTCGGCCGCTGGCCGAAGCCTTGCCCGATGACGCGCCGGACGAAGTAGACGATGATGCAGGAAGGGGTTGAGATTTGAATCCCTCCTTGGCGAACAATTTTTGAATCTCGAGCCGCAGCCGATTCTCCTCCTCGGCCTGATCTGCAGCGTTGGTGCTTTGGGCGTCGAATTCCTTCACCTTCCATTCCGCCTCATCTCCTCCCCTCGATTTCTTGCGACCTCCTCCGCCCCCGCTGCCCTGCTTCGAATCGTTGCCATTCGATTTCTGGGCCGATTTTGGCGATTTGGCGGGTGCCGGTGGGTTGGTGGGCAGTGTCTTCTTCGCCACTGCAGCGGGTGGGCTCTGCTGCGTGCTCTTCTTCTTCGCCGGTGGCTGTGGCGTCCCTTTGCCCTTGCCCTTTCCGCTGCTCGGGCTCGGCGTGGCCACTCCTCTCTTCATCTTCACCAACAAACAAGATCTATAGGAAAAAAATATTTCTTTTCCCTATTTCTCCTACTATTAACTATTATTTATTTATTTATTTTTTTAAAGAGATCATATAAATAAACAATTTCTATTAGGTGTTTTCCCGCCACTTTCGTTTTTTTTGCAACTCCGCCTTTTGCCTGTGCATCTGTGAGTAGCGCGACTGGTTCTTCTTCCCTGCTACTCGAGTGCACGCCGTACCTGCTTACCACTGCAGTACTACACTACTTTCCTACGTGCTACTACCCGCTACAACCTTCATGCGCTCGTACACTCGCACTTTCGTAAGCAAGGCTCTCTTGGTTACGATCGAAATGCTCCACGATTCCGCTCTTCGCCAGGAGCCTTCTGCTTCCCTTGCACCCACTCGCGATGTGATTCGGGAAATGCGTTTCGCGCTTGCCTACGTCGTATGCACCCTCGTCCTCGCCCTCGTCTACGCCCTCGCGTTCGTCTGGACCGTCGCGCTCGCTGCGCGGGCCTTCGCCTTCGTACTGGTCGATCTGGTCGCTCTCGTACTGACCAGAACCATCGGGCTCCCCGTGCGCGACATCGACTACGCCTTCCTCCTTTTCGACGCCGTCGGGCTCCCCGTGCGCGCCATCGGCATCACTATCCTCTACGCCCTCAAGCACGCCGTCCTTTACGCCCACAACCACACCGACGACCCCCTCCCCTCCAGCGCCTTTACCTTGTGTGCCCTGGTGGTGGCAGCTGCCCTCCAAATCGGCGTGCTTTCATCCGTCACCGTGTGCGCCCTCACATCAGCAGTCGTCGGGGTCTGCTCCACCGCGGCGTTCGCGGCCTTCGATCCCCAGCCGGCAACCCTCCATTTCGTGGGCACCTCGGTCTGTCTGTTGTTCAGCGTCCTTGCCCTCGCGGGGCTGTCGACCTCCCTCTTCATTGGCTTCGCGATCATTGTGTCCGCCCTCTTGCGCGCCTTGTTCTTCGTCGTTGCCCTCGTCATTTGAATCGAAAGCAAAAAAAATGTAAAAATGTAAATGTAAAAAAAAACATTATAAAAGTGTTGTACAACGGAGCGCAGTGGGTGGGTCGGTCACTGCTGCTGCTTCGTGTCGGCCTGGGCCTTGCGCGCCAGCAGCTGGTGCTTCTGCCTCTCGAAGAACCTGCGCACCTGCTGCTCCACAAAGATGGCGGCCTGGTGCTCGTTTTGCAGCATCTGCTCCTGCAGGCCGCTCAGCCACCTGCCATCGTGTCGTGTGTCGTGTTGCGCGTAGTTTTCATGTAAGAAGAGACCGCGCGCACACACATGCGGTGGTTCAGGCCACAGCTGCCGAGCGTACCCTTCGGTCGACGACTGATCGTCGAGGCCCCGGGCGATGGCGGTCCATTCGCGCTGGAGGTCGGTGATGGGATCCGTGCTCATGGTGCCCTGCCCCACCCCGGCCGCGGTCTCACTCGGCGAGATCCCGCTTCCTGCGTTGTTGGATTGGACCACGACCCCATCGATGTGGTCAGCCAAGCCACCACCGCGGACCCACCGCCGAGCGACTGGAATGTGAGATGGAGGTACCCGAGAACTTCTCCCACTGCTCGTGGAGCGCTTTCGGTCCGGGCACGGGCAGGGACGTGGGGCAGTCGGTGCGGGGAGTGTCCCTAACAGGGAAAATACGATTACCAAGGCGCCACTCAAGCTCATTGCAGGGGTTCTGTGACAGAACGCAAAGTGGTGAAAGCAGGAGGTACCTCTGGTTGACGACGTGGTCGAAGGTGGCCGCCCAGGCGTCCCTTCGGGTGAGGAAGTGGGGCAGGTCGAAGAGCTTCTTCAAGGTCGCCGGCACCGACGAGTGCTCGTAATGCGCCTGCCGGTCGGTCAAGAACTGTGAGCGCGCAAATAGAACAGCGACGATCAAGCCGAGAGGTGTGAAGAAGAGGACGTTACCTGAGGCGGGGCGTGAATGACGGTCCCCTTGTTGATCCACGGCGAGGCCATGATGGTGGGCACCCGCACGCCCAGCCGATTAAACTCGAACCCTTCGTCGTTGGGCTGCCGGCGGAGAGAGCGCTTAGCAAGAAATACTAAGAAAACAACAGCATGAAAATATAATAAAATTGTAATTGTAATCAATAAATGTTTTCGTTTCGCATACCACATCGTCAGGCCGAGGGGCGCCAAAGGGAGTGGGCACGTGGTCCCAGTAGCCGCCATGCTCGTCGTACGTCACAATGAACAGCGTGCTGTTCCACTACGCTCAGAGTGCCACACAACGACGGCGGTATCATATGAGTTGCCTGTCCCACACCATGCTCCACCACGCACACAGGTACCTTGGGTCCATTGCGGAGGGCCTGGTAGATCTTCGCCAGGAGGTACTCACCTGCCCACAGAGCACAGGCGTCAGCTTATTTCGGAGCTAAAAAGGGGGAGTGTAGTTTAACTCCGATTCTACGGTGAAGCGGCTGGTCGTACCGGGGCGAACGTCGTGCGGCGGGTGCTGATCGGAGGCCTCCCACGCGAGGAAGTTGAACCACCGCGGGTCGAGGAATGTGTAGGGCGGCAGGTCTCCGCTCGCCGCAGCTTCATAGAAAAAGTCAAAGTAGTTGATCTTGCCCACATACCTACCAAACCACCAAGCGTCAGAAACCACGCCCACGATACGCAAGACGCGATACGAAAGACCACACACAGCTGCGTCGACAGCGGCGTACTTGAGGTCGCGCATGTTGCGCATGAGCATGACAGAGGGCAAGTCGTGAAAGTAGACGCGCCAGTCTAGGCCCGCGTCGCTGAGCCTGATGAGTGCGCCACTTACGGTCAACGGGGTGGCGGCTGACAGGTCAGTGCGGTGTCCGGGAGCGAGACGTACGAGTCGAAGATGGTCTTCTGGGGCATGCCCGCGGTCAGCTCCGCCACGTTGTTCGCCGTCAGGCCGTGCGAGGTGGCGGAGTGGAGGAACATCCTGTGTGTGATGCGAAGGCGAAGCGGTCAGGTGCGTGTCGTGTCGGTGTCGTTGGTCGTGTCGTGTCGGCATGTCACAACGCACCTGTTGGGTTGAGTCGGACCAGGGAGCGAGCTGTGCCAGTGGTCAAAGACCGCGAACTCATTGGCGAGCGTGTTCAGCGTCGGGACTAGACACGGATATCACTCGAACCCGTTAGTCGCCGATGCAATACACGACGCCGGCGCGCGCCCACCCGCTCACGTACGTGTCTTGGGATTGAAGCAGCTCATGATGTCGGCGCCCACGACAAAGTCGTCGTTCTCGGCGTAGTTCCTGACGAAGCCGGTCATCGGCGCCGGCGCCTTCACCGGTCCATAGCCGAAACACTGCTTCTTGGTGGCGGCGTAGCTGTGGGACGGGTCCACGAGCGCAACGTACGGCGCGTCATCGCTCACCTATAGGGCCGTGTGTGCGTGGTTATGTCGTGTGTGTCGTGTGTGACACAGCGCACAGTAAGCTCAATGTTTGCGTGATGATGGTGATCTGCAGAATGAAGTAGGGGGAGAGAGAGAGAGAGAGGGCACCTTGGTGGAGCCTTCCTTGGGCTTGAGCGGATCGTTGGGGCAGGTCTCCCTGCCCGTCACGCCATCCACTTCCGGGTTGAGCGACTTGAGGTACCCTGCCATAGGTACGGGGGCGGAAAAGGCGGGTGAGAAGTTGGCCATCGCGGGCCACGGGCATTGGCCGATCGAGTATTATTTGTATGTATTATGTATTATTCGACCCCAAAGGTCCGCCAACCAGGAGGAGGAAATGAAGATGATGCAAGAGAGGAAGAGTGAGTGAGGAACAGCAAGTACATACCCACCATGTGGTCGAACGACCTGCAGCATACGGGGATTTGATGATGTGATTTGATGGTGAGTATACTGGCTTGCCAAAGGAAGGAGAATGGGCCCAGGTACCTGTTCTCCATCATGAGAACCACCACGTGCTCGATGCGTGGGTTGGTCGACTTGCCCGCCTGCGGCTTCTGCATGATCTTTTCGCTGCACTTCTCTTTCTGATGCTTCTTGTTTGTTTGCAGCCTGCGGGTGCACTCGACCTTAAATAGCGGTGTAGTGGTCCTCTAAGCCAGACTTGCTCCTTCTCCTCCTGTTTCGCCAGACAAATCTGTTGCTTGCTTTCCAGGTGTGACAAGGCTGAAGGGACAGAGAAAACACTCCTATTGCCCAAGGGAAATTAACTAGCATTCCTCGCATTTTTCTTAGTTTAAAAAAAAGAAAAGAAAAAAGGGCAGAGGCAACGCCGAGGCTCGGTGTACAGGAGGGGCAGGCTTTGTGGGCTTGGGCTGGGACTTGGGCTTAGGGGATCATGGGGATGCCGGTGGGGGTCTTGGCCTTGTAGGCTCGGTACTGATCGCCGAAGAACTCCACCAGGGTAGCCTCCTCGTACTCGATCCTGTCGCTGAAGAACTTCCACGAGGCCACAGCGAAGCCCTGCCCACACGCCGCACACAACGCCAAGTGAGCGAGATGATCGACGAACTCACAAAAGTGCGAGAATGCGAGGGATTCTGTGCCATGTGTGCCGCGTGTGCCGTGTGCATGCGGAGGAGGTGGGGAGCAAGCGTGACGGAGGGAGAGAAGGGCGGGCAGCGTACCACGATGCAGATGGGGTTGAAGAGCACCACCTGGGTCATGACGGACCACCAGAACCAACCGAAGTAGCCGGGGTGCCTCACATGCCTGCATGCGTGGTGAGGTGCCATTCAGCTCAAGCCAGTACTTATTCCGCCACGAACGCACGCACGCACGCACGCACGCGCGACAGATGCAATCAAGCTGGCGGGCGTACTTGTAGATGCCCTCGGTGACGAGCTTGTGCTCGGGCCTCTTGTCCTCGGCAATCTGATGGGTGAAGTTGTGCGCGGCAGTGATCAAGGCGGCCACGCGGACGACTAACGACCAAGGGACACGGGGCCGGCAAGGTTAACAAAAGGGGGAAAGAGCAATCGGCGAGCTCTTGGGCAAAGAGAGGGGCTTACCCTGGCCGAAGATGGCGCCGAGGAGGCCGAGGTAGATGACGGGCGAGAAGGTCTTGAGACCAGGGAACAGCCAGAGCTCAACGAAGTACTCGACGAACGAAGCGGCCATGGCCACGTTGAACTCGAAGCTGTGGTTGATCAGGAAAGCTTTGAAAGGAACCAGAAATCAGAATAATAACAATAATAGACTTGAATAAAATATTAATTGATTATTATTTGTTAATAAAGATGGAGGGTAGAAGTAGGGGTCGGATCAGGAAGGGGCGCGTACATTCGGCCGAGCAAATCTTGGGGTTGAAAAGCGCTACGCAGATGTACTCAGAGAAATGGAAGAAGCCCAAGAACATGAGGTACCACCCGAGGCCCCACACGGATTCCGAGAGGAACGCGAGGCCAGCACCGAGGCCCAGCGCGATGCCGCAGGCGCAACCCATCACGGCCATCGCCGCATGGCCATGGCGCGTGAACAGTTGATTCTCTTCGACGTATTTCTTGAACATGTTTGTGCTTTTTTTCGCGACGTGTGCTAGTAGATGGTTGGCTGTTCTTGTGCAAGCAATGAGCGTGACAAATGGACCAGCCTGTTCTGATCTGTTGAGTGTTGTACCCCCCCCCCGGTCGTCAGGCAATTTGTGGTCGAAAAGAAAAGGGCGGAAAACAAATTCGGTCAAGTAGAGGACCTGTGCGATGGACGAGGTGAGTTGCTCTTGGGGGGGGGGGGTCAAGTCAAAGGCCCAGCTCTTTGCTCACAACACTTTGTTGGCCTATGAATGCAGGTGGAGACTGAGAAGGAGTGGCCTCTGGACGTGTGCGGTACCTACTCCTCACCCCGCCCACCACTTGTGAGTCGCCCAACCCTGACCCGCTGTGCTGCCGCTGCAGAGGCGTCATGGCGGCTACAGGAAGCCGAGATCTCGGCCCTCCGGGCTCTCTTCATGGACGACTTCAAGGGTACGTGTGTACCACCTTTCGTTCACGAGGGCACCGTTGGGAGCTAACGCAGACGGCCTCGCAGAGAGCAACTCGCTGCCGCCGCGCTTCCAGATCCGCATCCGCAGCAGCGACTTGACCGAGGAGGAGGAGTGCTTCCTCACATCCCACGGCTACCAGGGTATAGGAACCAGGACACTCTGCACGACCCGCGGCCCCAAGGATCTCTCTCACCCCTCGTTTGCGCGTGCTTGCGTGCTTGCGTGCTTGCGTCGTGTGACAGTCTCGCTGTCCCTGGTGGTGACCCTGACGCGAGCCTACCCTGAGGAGCCGCCGGTGGTTGAAGTGCGCTGGGACGGCCTGCAGGAGGGTCTCTCGGAGTCGCGCTACCCCGAACTCTACTCCGTGCTCCAGCGTCAGGTAGTGTAGTGTAGTGACTGCCCTCAGTGCCGCATCTGATCTCGAACTCTCCACTCATGGCTGCCCCTCGCCGGCGCCTTTCGTCACCCAAGGCTCAAGAGAACCTGGGTTCCTTCATCATCTCCGAGATGGTCGAAACTGCCCGCGCCTGGGTCGTTGGTGCGTGCAGGCTCCCTATCCATTGAAGGTGCCTAAGGTACTGACTGTGCCGCCCGACTGTGCGTGTGTGCGACAACAGCGCAGGCCCGAGCCAAGTTGCAGCAATTGAGAGCCAAGGCCGAGCTCGAGAGGGAAAGGCGGAAGGCCGTGCGCCGCAAGCTGGGGCTGGGGTCGGGCTCGCGCGAGGCCCTGCTCAAGTCCAAGGAGGACGAACTGACCCGCAGCATGCAGCAACGCCGCGTCAGGCAGATGATCGAAAAGGACACCTTCTACGGCCAGGCCATGAAGGAGATCTACAAGTGGGACTACGACATCTTCAACATGGAGCAGGTCCTCTCCCTCCAGAAGGTACTCGGTCGCTAATCCCGGTGGCGTCGCGCTCTTAGCATGCACCAAGCGCATCAGCTCATCTTCGTCCGTGGTTCGGCGCGCATCGATCGTCAGGCCAAGGAGGCCAAGGTGCAGGAGGTGATGGGGCCGCAGGTGCCGGCCGCGGTCGTGCGTGTGCTTCTCCACCATGCGCGGTGGGATGCCGACGCCCTCATCCGCCGCTATCGCCTGCTCACCGATGGCGGCGGCAGCAGTGCGTCGCCGGCCTCGCTGGCTCGGGCCGCCGGACGCGAGGGCAAGGCTGGCGACGAGAGCGAACGGGGCAAGGGCATCCAGCAGCTCTACGCCGAGGTCGGGCTCCCCTTCGTCGAGCGGGGCAAGCGCGAGTCGGGCGACCACGACAACGAGGGAGAGCCGCACTTCAACCTTATGGCCTCGATCCCCGCCACGGCCTCCTGCGGTATCTGCATGGACGACTTTAGCACCAGGACCATGACCTCCCTGTCGTGTGGTACACACCACATCACCCCATGCGCGACGCGATGCTCTCCGCACAGCCTGTGACCTGATTGATGTTTTCTTTTCCTTTTCTTTTCTTCTTTGTCCATTGTGTGGTGCCAAAAGGGCATTGGTTCTGCAACGACTGCTACGGCACGTACCTGGTGATGCAGATCACGGACGGCGCGTCGGATGCCATCCGCTGCGCCCACTTCCGGTGCCCGTTCATCGTCGACCCTGTGACGGTGGTGTCGCTGGTGTCGCGCGAGATCTACCGCAAGTTCGTCACCTTTGCCGCCCAGCGCTACATCGAGACCGACAACAGCCTGTTCCGGTGCCGGGGCACGCGGTGCGCCAGCATCATTCACCTACGGCACCACACCAAGGACGTCGCCTGCCCCTGCTCCCACATCTCGTGCTCTCAGTGCGGGTACGGCGCCACCTACCGCAGGGCTCGAAGCGTAGTGTAGGTCTGGCGCTGGCGCGCTGCTGACGTGGCTGACCACCACACGCGGGTGGGC
>CACVKS010000561.1:0-15924 GCA_902749335.1 Acanthamoeba triangularis
TGTGCTGTGTGCTGTGTGCTGTGTGCTGTGTGCTGTGTGCTGTGTGCTGTGTGCTGTGTGCTGTGTGCTGTGTGCTGTGTGCTGTGTGCTGTGTGCTGTGTGCTGTGTTGTGGCGACGAACCTGATCAGGACGGGGTCGCTCATCTCTACGCCAAAGACGGCAAACATACGACCCGAGCGGCGCACGTCGCGGACCAGTCTGTTGTTTGGGCGCCCCCACACGACACATTTTAGTCATTGTGAGCTCAACTATCAGGAACGCGGCCCACCCTGCCCCGATGGAGAGAAACGAGGCGCCGCGCACCGTTCATTGACGAGCCGGCCGCCACCGCCCAACAGCACGTACTCGGCCAGTCCCAGAAGCTTACCCTTGATGCCTCTGCACAGAGCGTGGTGAGTGAGTGCCAGGTGGTGCGTCCGCGCGTGGGGAGGGGGCAGTGGCACCGTGGGGGTATGAAGGCGGACAGGGAGGCGGAGTGGATGATGCCCACGACTTCGTGCCGGTGCGGGTAGAGCCAAAACAGGCGCAGCCTCGACAGAAGGTTCATGAAGAGCACGGACACCACGTCCGGCCCCACAGGGATGCCCTCGGGCTTGAGCCGCAGCACCGCTTGATTCGGTCCAGGCGCCACCGACCCGAAAATAATCCTGCGGTCTCGCGGATGAGCTCGACACACGCACGACCCGCGCGATCCGCACGAAAGGGGGAAGGGACCTGTTCTCGAGCTTGCGCTCTCTGATGAGCTCGATCGTCTGCGCGACGGCGCCGGTGTCCTTCATGTCGAGGAAGAAGATGAGGTCCGCGCAGCCGGCGAATTCGTCAAAGACCTCCTCGAGCGTCGGGATCTGGAACAGTCGGGCTGCCCGAAGGGAAACGAAAAAAAAAATTTATAAATCGATATATAAATAAATAAATAAATATCAAACAATAAATGAGGCCCGCGGCGGACAACGGTACGATCGTTCATGGAGCTGTCCTTGAGCGGCTGGATGGGAGTGCTGTGCTTGCGGAACTTGGCTCGGGCGTCGAGCTTCTTCAGCTCGTCGAGCGTGTAGTCACCGACCTACAACCACACACACGACGCACACACCACGAACGCTCAGTACGACTGGTGCGTGTGCTTACGGAGATAGAGTTGACGTATACCAATCCCTGGCCATTGGTCGTGCGATCGAGATGGGCGTCGTGAACCAAGACCAGTTGCTTGTCCTGGTGCGAGCAATGGACGACAGGACGTGGGTTACTGCACGGTCGTGGTGTGTGGGTGGCGGCCAACATGTATGGTCGAACCTTGGTCAAGCGAACGTCGATCTCGAGTATGTGCGCTCCGCACTCGTACACCGACCGGCGATAGCTGTAGAGCGTGTTCTCGGGTCCAAACGGATAGCCGCCCCTGCTCCCCGCCGCGAGTAGTACCGTTTTTACGTTTCATTCATTTGATGAAATTGATGAAATTGAAAAACTACGATTGATAAGCTTGCCGTACCCACGGTGTGCAGCGACGACGGGCTTGTGGCGCTCGATCGTGCTTAGGATACCCTCATTAATGTGCGGGCGCCATCTCCACCATCCATTTCTGGCGAGCAAAACCACGACAAGTATCATCAGGCAAATCGCCGCAGCGATGAGGATGAGCAGTTGGGCCATTGTGTGTGTCGCATGCAGCACCTTGCGTGCGCGTGTTATGGTGCTGTGGTGCTTGGTACCACCAACGTGGCAGGCGCAATAACCACAACGACCCGAGAAATGGAAAAAGAAAAGGAATCACAGTAAGTACCTGCGCGCAGTGATGAGCGGTGCTGGTGGCTGCTGCGGGGAGTTGGTGCCCAGGATGCCAGACCTGCGACGTCCATACTCATACGCCTCCCGCCTGAGCAGAGGCCACACAGCCTTGTGCACGGTGCATCTTTTGTGCATGAAGCAAAATGGCTGCATTTCCTGAACTTTTGAAAGAAAAGAAATTTTAAAAGAAAAAGGCCGATATCTCGAGAATGCTGCAAAAAGTCCGACAACAAGGAAGCGACGGCTGGGTACTGTTTCTGTTGTGTAGTCCTGGAGATCACGAGGTTGCATTGTTCGACCTGAGCTTACTAGCAAGGTAACGATCTGAGCCCTTCGATTGAGCTTTCGTTTGGCATGACAGATTGGCATGGATTGGAATGGGAGGGGCGCGAATCCCAGATCTGTCGCAATTACAATTCATTTTCTAATCTTACACCTGACCTCTAGGTGATTGCCTCGCCCATTGGATCGAACGTGCAATAAGTGAGTAAGCTTCATTCGATCACATCCGTAGCGAAGAATTTCCGCCATAACATGGAAAGCAGCCCGAAGGATTCTAAGAAGGCGACGCCAACACGCAAGCGCAGCAAGACCAACGATGCTGATTCCGCATCGCCTCTGAGCGATTCCGAAAAGGAGATCAACATAGCCGAAGATGGCGAAGCGAAGAAAGAAGAGGCGAAGAGCCCTGCCTCGCCCTCGGCCAAGAAAAAGAAATCATCAAAGAAGAAGGAGAAGACTGCTGCGGCTCCCGTTGTCTTGGATGACAAGGAAGAGAAGGAGGAGGTGGCAGCGCCTATCGTGTCGCCTCGCAATGAAGAGAAGGGCAAGGAGCCCGAGACTCTCGTCTCACCCAGGGGCTTCACGCGCAAGCGATCTGACACAGTGCTCAGCGATTTCGAGGATGTCTTGGATGTGGCCGACGAAGAAGGCCTCACGGACGACCAGGTACCCCTCCTTCTCTTCTCCACGTCCATGTGACCTCCTCGCCTCTCTCTCTCTCTCTCTCGCATTTCCTGCCTTGAGTAGCAGCGGCTAATGCCCACGGTCCTCGTGCTCGCACAGGTCTACATCACGAAGGTGATGCGTGGTATCCGCAAGGGAGCTATGTACGGCGAGACGCTGGGCAAGCTCCAGAGAGACGAAAAGGAGCTCGAGATGATGAAGGAGGAGGATCGCGAGCCCATGGGCGTCCTGGGCTTCATCCGTCGGGACTACAAGGACAAGGTGCACCTTCTTCCTCTTCAGCGGATGACGTCGCTTGCCTGTGCGAGTAGCACATGCGGCTTACGCTCATATATATATATATATGTGTGTGTATGCTACTATTCAGGTGATGTTCAAGTTTAACAGCCCTACACCTGCCGGTTCGAGGATTCCGCTCATGAAGAAGGACAAGGTCGTCATCATGACCGACTACGCACCCAAGATCTTCAACAACATCAGGTTCGTTTACTCTCTCCTCTCTCTCCTTCATGCTCTGGTTGGTGCGCAACTCGTGCTTCCGTCATCTATTCGCTCATCGCGCTGTGCGTTCGTCTTCAATCGAACAACAGAAAGAAGTGCAACGTGCCGACTGAGGACTACCTGAGGGCGTGGACCTTCCCCAAGGACAACCTGCCTTCGCCCAACCTCGGCGCCGGTAGGAGCGGTTCGCTCTTCGTCAGCTCCTCCGACTCCCGCTTTATTTTCAAGGTGAACACCTCCGCCTCGTCTCCTTGTTCTCTTGTTCTGTGGAACTGACGCGATCGTTTCCCTCTTCCTCCAACAACTGACCAGACCATCCCCGAGTTCGAAGTCGAGACGCTGTTGGAGATCCTGCCCTCGATCCACCAGCACTTTGTGGACCACCCCGAATCCAGAATCATCAGGTCAGCGATCTTCCGTCGCTGCACTTATTGTCTGAGCCCTTTCTTGGAAGGGTGTTTCGCAGTCTCACTCACTCACGCACACATACTTTCTCGCTGTATCACAGGTTCCTCGGTCTGCACCACTTCTATGATACGATCACGAAGGAGGAGACCCACTGCATCGTGATGAACAACCTTTTGCTCCACCCGTCCTATGCCATTGACGAGAAATGGGATCTCAAAGGCCGAATTCCCAAGCCTGGTATGCACTAGTGCGACCTGTGCCGCTGGCTGGCACACGCAGCTGTTCCACGTCCTCTGCAAGTGAGATGTCACTCACGCAATGTTGTTGCTTCACCTCTCAGGCAAGCAAGGCCGTTTTGCGGACAAGGTCGACAGATCGAAGAAGGTGCTCAAGGACAACGATCTCCTCGATCGGTACGCTATGGCATAGCACCATCCCCTGCCGAGGACAACATTATAACTAAGCTAACTTGCTCCTCTCGTCTCAGGCGATTTCACCTCTCCGAAGAGGCCAGGGATGAGCTTCTCAGAACGCTGACTGCTGATGTCGAATTTTTGAAGGAGCACAACTGCATGGACTACAGGTGCGTCACGCCGTTTCGTTCCTCTTCCCCCCCCCCCCCGTGTTGGCTGCTTCCTTTTGGTCACAAATCTAAACCGCCCCATGGTGCGGTAAAATGTCACAGTTTGCTTGTGGGCGTTCATTTCCTGAGCGAGGCCGAGAATGCCGCTGAGGTGGCGCACGACACCGCGGAACAAAAGGCCAAAGAGGAGAAGAAGGGCAAGAAGAGCAAGAAGGGAAAGAAGAAGGGCAAGAAGAACGTTGACGAGCGAGAGGCAGAGGCCGAAGAGGAAGAGCACCCGCATCCGCACAACGACGCACACCCGCTCCTGCTGGAGGGCGTCATGGGACCCATTCACAGCGACCCCGCCTTCGTCAAGGAGATCTACTTTGTGGGCATCATCGACCCACTCTCGCGGTACAAGCTCAAGAAGAAGGTCGCTCACTTCCTCAAGGAGATCATCTGGGACGCCGACACCCTTTCTACCGTACGTTCTCTTTCCTCCCCCTCTGCGCGCACGCGCGTGTGTGTCGTGTGTCGTGCGTGCGGTATCTGACATGTTAGCTTTAGGTGCCGGCCGATTACTATGCCGAGAGGTACACCCGGTACCTGGAGGAGATATTTGTACACCGCCAGCCGGGTGGCGAGGCCGTGGCTCAGGCTGCGGCCGCCGCCCCCGTGCCTGCCCCCGCCGAAGCCGCCGCCGCCGCCAAGGAGGAGAAGGAGGTCACTCCCAAGCCCGAGGCTTCGTCCGAAGAGAAGGAGAAGAAGGGAACGCTCAAGAAGAAGAAGGCCAAGAAGGACAAGGAGGACGCCGTCGTCGCGCCCGCGGCAGTGGTTGCCCCCGAGCCCGTCGTGGTGCTGGTCAAGGAGGACGCCGAGGAGGCGGCGTCCGCTGCCATCGTGGTCGACCCGACGGCCGCCGAAGTGGAGATCAAGATCAGCGAGGAGCCTTCTTCGCCCATCGTCGCCGCTGCCGCCAGCAACAAGGACGGCAAGAAGAAGCCAAAGAAGTCGAAGAAGCCCAAGGCCGCTGCCGTGGCGGCGGAGAACGGAGAGAGCGTAACAACACCATCATCGTCTTCGAGCACGACGACGACGCCAACTGCGCCGGCGACGAGTAACGGCGCCGAGGTGGAGATCAAGATCGAGGGTCCGCCCAAGAAGGAGAGGAAGAGCAAGCGGGACGGTACGCTCAAGAGGGAGAAGAAGGCCAAGTCCAAGGACCAGTAACGTAACAGAACAACCAAAACGTGTCCGCAATTCATTTTCAAACAACATCAACATCAACACCATCGTCATTGTCATCGTCGTCACAGTCCAGAGCCCAGAGTAAAGAAAGGGGTTGACGCGAGCGTGGATGACGTGAGCCACCGTAGAAGAGCGCCACCTTAAGGGTGGGTAAGGCAGCGTGCGACCAACCACGCCTCAGAGCGTACGTCACCACGAGTGAAGAGAGAGAGCATGCACTACAGCGGGCACTGGCTGAGAGCGGCACCTCACTCCACCCCGAGTCGATAGTAGATTGATTGGCCCCTGCATGCGCAAAGCTATAATCGTTTCCACCGAGATTCTAGGCGCCCTTCAAATTTAGAAAGATTCGTTGTGCTATGACAGAAGAACTGGAAGAGCGGGTCATGGAGAGCACGGTCGGCGGCGCCCCGAAGCGGAAGGACGCGGCGACAGACGTGGTGCGCCCCGATGTCGCTACAGGCGGCGCCCAGCTCGGTCTGGTCACGCTACACAAGAAGCCCCGCGTCTACAAGGAGGAGGAGGAGGAAGAGTGCGGTGGCACAGAGAGCACCACCACTGTCTCGTCTATGAAGGTGGGCTCCCTCGATGCACCTTCACAACAGCGACTACCTCAGCCAGAGGATAAAGCACACGACGCCGACGACGGAGGGGGAGCTGAGGTAGTGGTGGAGCTGACGTCCGTGGCCGAGCTGATGAAGAAGGGCGGCAGCGGGATGCTGGTGCGACGACCTGCCCTGGGCCATCGGCTCGCCGTCTTCTGGCGGCACGACCGTCCCTACGTACTCAACGACGCCTGCCCGCACCGAGGAGGTGCCGCCCACCATCAACCCACCATCAACCCACCATCACCGGCCTGTGCCGTAGTGTTGCGAGTCTAATGGTGTGTGTTGGCACAACAGCTCCGTTGAGCGAGGGCGATATAGAGGACCTGGTGGTGGACGACGACGAGGTGGATGAGGAAGAGGAGGCGCGATGCCCAACCCTACGAAGGGGTGCTAAGGTGGTGCCGCACGTC
Organism: Acanthamoeba triangularis; assembly: GCA_902749335.1. Lineage (NCBI taxonomy): Eukaryota > Discosea > Longamoebia > Acanthamoebidae > Acanthamoeba > Acanthamoeba triangularis. The sequence continues at coordinate 6,490 of CACVKS010000561.1, forward strand.
GTGTGCCCACTGCACTACTACAAGTACGACCTTGCCAGCGGACGATGCTACGAAGGGTGCGGGTTGTATCTTTCTGGCGTTGTGTCGAGTGTGTGGTAGGAGGAACTAACGTGCTGTGCTGGTGCAGCGGTGATTGGAGTGAGTCGCTTACGATCTACGAGGCCTGGGTGGAAGGAGACAGCGTCATGGCCAAGCTGCCCCGCCTGCCGCCCATCAGCGACGACGACAGCGACGACGACCACGACGACACGCGGTGAAGAAAAGAAAATCCAAAGAGAAAAGCAATTTCGCGCGTGCGTGCCCCAGACCTTCTTTGGTACTAAAACCCGATTTGGGAGGTAACTAAAGGGACGCAAGCTTCAGTCTCCCGGATCCCGGTGCTCTGGATCGGGGAACCGGTACATGACACACGCCGTTATGGTGATAATTGGAACCGAGCTGTTGGCCTGTAACTTGACCTTTAAGAGGTGCTTAGCCAATCTTCATCATCTTGAGTTGCAAGAGTCTCTCCGTCTCTCTGAGGTTTCGGCTGTAGGATACCCCCCCCCCACTAAAGGGCTGGTCAACCCAGTCCCATTCACGGCGCCTCACGCAACTGTCTGCTATGGAGGCGTCAACACTGTGACTATGATCAAACTATAGTTCTTTGGACGAACTCCTTCAAGGGCTTGCCCCTGCCCAGACCAGATGGCGGCGACATTTCGGGCTCTCTGCCCCTTGTACGGTACAAAAAGTTAAGCCCTGGGTGAGCCCTTCACCTCTACCCCCAGCCCAGCAGAAGAAGCTCTCACACCGAACAGCAACAGCCAAAATGGCCGACACGAAGGGAAAAGGAACAGAAGTGGCAAGCCACTTCAATGGCCTCGGCGCGAGCGCGTTCTATCTGGCTTCTGCCATCCTGCTGATCGTGAGTTCGGCCCTCACCATCGCCAATACCCAAAAGGGTTTCGCCATCACCGGCACCGTGTCCGGCGCTTGCCTCATTGTGCGCCACCCTCCCCGCCAACCCGTGAAGAAAATACTACTGTCGCCAGCAAGGCAGCTTCTTACCTCCTTACCCTCCTGCGTCTGATGCTCCAGGCTGGTGGAGTCATAACGCTCATAGCGGAGATGTTCCTGCTCCGCACCTACAGAGTGCGCGGAGCAAAGACGAACCTGATGAAGCGCCAGAAGATCATGCTGTTCTCTACCCTGCCCATTATTGCCGGTACCTTCAACAGCCACCTCCGTCTTCTTCACTATCACATAACCTCGGCTTCTCGACAAAGAATCCAACAACTCCTGTTTGGTGTCTCCTATGTGACGGTGACCGTGGTGATGGGCACGGTGGCTACAGGTGGTATCGTCTACACGGTCGGCTACGCGATTAAGATAGGGAGCCCCGGTTCCAGGGGCGCCAGCATCGTCGCCACCGTCGGCCCGGCGCTGTTGCTGTACGGCCTGCTGATGCGTCTGTTCATCATCCAGAGCACCAAGAGTCGCGGCACCACTGGCCGTTTCATCAAGCTGAGCTCCATCGATCTCTACGTGCTCGGGGCGGTCATGTTCGTATTGACCAACGCCGTCTACATCGTTGGTACGTGCGACACATTGCGTGGTGGAGTCGGTGTGTCCTACAGTTGACCTATTCTGGTTGGTTTGTTTGGGGCCGCCCTGAATGGCCACAGGAACCAGGAGCTCGCTCAGGTATGGTGGCACGTTCGGAGTGATCGCGGGTGGACTGCTTAGCGCGGCCTCGTTGCTGCTGGCCACGGGGCTTCTCTATGACCTGTTCGCCTTGAGGAAGTCGGGCCTCCGAGCCCGGTTGAGGGCCAACGAAGGCGAATCAGCTTAGGCCACACCACCAATCGACCAAAGTTGGCCACAGGTGAATAAAAATGTCTTGGGCAAAGGGCTGGGGAGCTTGGGTGACAATTGTGACGATTGTGCCACGATTGTCGTGAAGGGGGACTGGAAGGAAGACCTTGATGTCTATTTCAATGCAAGAGACAAGGTTCAGGCGTCGGCTCTGGCGCCATTGAGCAGCAGCTCCTTCTTCTCGGCATCCTTGGCCTTGACATTGTACAGCAGATGAGCCTGCACACAGCATTCACGAAGCGTGAACATGTGTGGTATTATTTGTTAGTATTTAGCGAGAGCGAAAGTGCAAACCTGGTTGGCGTGGGTGATGGTCACGGTGCCGACGGCCATCATCCAGGGCTCGCCATCGACCTGGGCCGGCAGGGGGCGTCTCACGGTCAGCGTGATTGACTTGCCCTGAGCCAGCCGGACACCCCTGATACATGCCGAACCCACGTAAATGGGGTCAGTCCGCCGCAAGACCATCAGGAGCGGCAAGCGGCGACGTACTTTCCGGCCGAGGTGTGCGTCTGGATGCGGGCGAGGTGGAGGGCACTCTTCAGGCCCAGCACCTCGATCACGCCATCGTTAATCGCCGGGTCCTTGTACTATGATAAAAAAAATAAAAATAAAAATTATAATATTTGCTTTGTATTAGTACAGATATATACTCGTGCGTGTGCGGTGGCGCATGTGCGTGTGCGGTGCTGCGTGTGGTGTGTGTGCGGTGGTGTGTGTGGAAATAGGGGATGGTACCTGGGCTTCCCTCTTGTTGCCCCATGGCTGGGTGCCGCTGGCGTAGGAAGGCATGTTGAGCACCAGGATGCCGCGGACCTTGCGCGGAATCTTGATCTCCTTCCCGTCCACCTCCAGCAGCACGGAGCGGCGGATGGCGCGGTGGGGCTTGAGGATCGTCTTGGCGCCAAGCGCGCTGTACCACCCTGCACGGCCGCATGAGAGAAAGGCAGAGCCGGAATTGGAGGAGTGGTCAGTGAGACGCTTCGGAGGGGAAGAAGAAAAATAAGCCCGATGTGGTGGCCGTACCCTTGTTGACCAGCTGAGACTGGAAGAGCTTGGTGTTGGCCTCCCGCATCTTGTGGAACGACAGAGCAATCTCCGCATCGACGCCTGAAATAAAATTATGTAATTAACAAGATAATCTATTTTAAAAAGATTAATCTTTTTTTTTTWAAAAAAAAAAAGAAAGTTTATAGGCCCAGGAGGGTACCGATGGAGAAGTAGTTGTTCATGATGTGGGTCTGGGCCTTGGGTCCGTCCTTCAGGAGGTGGGTGAGGTCCACCTCCTCGGTGTCCGGCTCGGCCTCCTTGCCCTTGCCAGCCGACTCCTCCTCCTCGTCATGGTCTTCGTCATCCGACTCCTCCGACTCCGAGTGGTCGCTGTTCAAGTCCCAATCACACATGTGGGGTCAGAACATGTTCGAATATTTTACACCAATAGTATATGTATATATATCACACATCCTATACGAGAGTATATATTGTGGTAAGATAGGCTCATGGGGGTGAGGTTACGTAGAGTGGGTCTTGGTGATCTTGGCCTTAGTCTCGGTGTCCGACTCCTGGAGCGGCTGGACGTCGACAAGCCACCTGCAGACGCCAAAATGAGTAACGGCGCGTTCGATCGCACTCGGCTTGCGCTGCAAGCGGTATTACCTGTCGAGGAGCATGGGCTTGGCCTTGGCGAACTTCTTCATGAGCTTCTTGAGGTCTTCGCCGCTGTAGCCGCCGCCCCACCCGAACACGCGCGCCAGGTCGTTACCGGTGCCCAACGGAATCACGCCCACCTGCGCCCATCCGACCGTGGGTCAGTTGCTACCAAACGTGGCATTTGCGCTGCGCCACAACGCCCGCACGCACGACACACAACCAACCAACCGCACGCACGACACACGACACGCAACACAACCGCACACACGCACGCAGCGTCGCAGGAAAGGTCGCACGTACCACGGGAGGAGCGCTGTCGGTGAGCTTCTCGGCTACGGAGAGCACCCAGCCGACGGTGCCGTCTCCGCCGCACACGACCAGCTTGTACCGCTCGGGGTCCTCGGCCCACTTCTGCACACTGCATTGCAACGGTGGTGGTTGGTCGCATACGATCGCGTGAGCCATGCACGGAATGCCGCACGTGCGGGCGCCCGCAACGGTGGGCCGTGGGAGGAGGAGTAAGGGAGGCGCACGCTGCTTCGGGACCCTCGGGAATCAAACCAAAGATCTGGTCCTCGGGGAGGATCTTGTGCTCGGCAAACTGCAAATTATAAGTATAATGTTAAAAAATAATAATCATAAATGAATTAATTAACAAATAAAGAAATGTTATATAAATAATACAATATTAGGAAATAGGGGAAAAAAGGATGACAGGCGTCTGGTACCTTGGCGAGGAGTTCTTTGCCGCCTTGGCCACCACTCTTGGTGTTGACGATGGCGATCCAGTCCGTTCCCGCTGGATACGAAGAGCCGCTGCTAGAGCTGTCCAGCAGAGCCTGTCCAAACACAACATTCCGTGATCAATCGGCTACTTCATTGATTAATCATGATGCAAAAGCAAGAAGAAGTACCTCGCCCTTCGTGTAAGAGTCAATCTCCTTACCGCTCATCTTTTCTTGTGTGCACACAACAGTTGCGTCTTGGTACGAGCTGTTGGCGTTGATGAGAAGAAAGTAGAATTAAACGGCCGGTCTCACGGGCCACCACCGGCGCAAAGTCGGCGCGGCTGACGTCAGCTCATCGGCTAAGCTGACGTCAGCAACTCAGAAGCCTCAAGAATCATCCAAAGAGCAACTTCAATGAGAAGGCCACAGCAATGAAGCCTCGATTAGCGGCAAATCTGTTCATTATGTTAATCGTTCTCAATGAGGTAACAACAAGCCTTGCCTTGCTCACGCATGCGCGAGTTTACCGGTTGCAAGCTCGAATCTAATTTTGATTAAAATCGCATCACAGCTCCTCTTTGTCTTCTTGACCCTCGGCAATCTGTTCATCTTCCTCGGGGACGATCATGACACTGCTGCGGAGGTAGTCTACATCGTCCGCATGCTCTGGACCAGTGTAGGGTAAGACCTTTGGCCCCACCCAAGCAAGGGTCTACCTCTGACTCACACCACCTTGCCTCATCTCCACTCCCAGCCTCTCGTCGGTCATGTGTGTCGGCTTTCTCTTTGGCGACGTCAAGTTTGGCAGCGGCCTGGTAGGACACCATCACCGTCTTCTTCAACCTCAGAGTCTACACGCCCTCGCTAACTGCTCTGCTCTCACAGTTCGCGCCGATGATGGCTATGCTCGCCATTGGGATGCTCGCCAACGTGTGCATCGACATCACAGAAGTACGGAAGATCATGCATGCACCACACTGTCTGTAACAACATCAACGTCAACAATAGCGAGTGTCCCCCTCTTCCTTTCTCACCACCTCTTTTCCAGTTGGCTGATGTGTGGCAGTACGACGATGAAGACGAGATCGCCGTGGCGGACTTCTTCCTGACTGACCTCCTGTCCTTCACCTTCGTGGTGTGTAGCAGTGCACCCTTCTCTCGCTTGCTCGCCCCTACTACTTCTACTACATTGGCCTTCTTTCTCACACTCTTCTCCACCACATCACACCACCATCAGTCTCTCCTGGCCCTTTTCACCTACAAGAAGCAAGCAGAAGCCGAGGAAATCGTGGCCATCATATCCGGCTGCTCGTTTGGTAAGTTGCAATGACACACCCAGCACTTCATCAACTGCCATAGAACAGAGCTAAGAGCTAATGAATGCGCTTGGCAGAGGATACGTGGTCCTCGTGCACTGATTGCTTCCGACTTCGATACGTCGAGCGCGCGCTGCCACCTCTGCCCTCCTCGGGTGAGGAACCAAGCGGTGAACGCGGCGGACTGCGAAATCGATGGTCGCGCCTCGACGAGCGCGAAGCCAGCCGAGAGAACGCCATCCTCGAAGACGACAACGACCAGGGCCTCTGAAGGGGGTCCTGGCGAGCTTCACCCCACTACATGTACACAAAGAGGCAACCAAGAGATCGCTTCCACCACCCACCGACTACCCACCACGCCATTCATGAATGACATCGTCACGAAGAAGACCCGGAGAGACCGCTCTGAGGCCGAGTGCCCATACAAGGTAAGTCTGCTGAGTGTGCCTTCAAATTTTTGTCGACGCTGAGCTTTTCGCTTCTCTCTTTCTCTCGTGGTCGCTTTCGTTCTTTCTCTACACACTCTTTACTTTCTGACTCGCCAGCGTAGAGCTCTACGCACGACGCTACATCCACCGCAAAGCAAAAGGCAGGAGACTGCGCGTGTGCAGCTGCTCGGTCGGCTAGACCTGCCCTGAAAATGGACACGAGTAGCGACCCGAAGGCTACGTCGGACGCCCCGAGAGCCCCTTCTTCTGACGCTACTCAACGTGTAAACACAGAGGTACTCGATGCTCCTCTCCAAAGCTTTTGTCTTCTAAGCGCTGCGTTTTTATTTTTTTTTGTTTTTTTTATTTTCTATTATTGTTTGGACTTATCATTAATTGGACCGGCAGCAGGTGCCAAGCGTCGCCGCAATCAGCCCTTCAGCTGCTCAAGCCGAGAGAAAGCTCTGGGAGGTGAGGCTGCCCGATTGCGAGACCTGGCTGGGCAGCTTCAACCCAGCACCTGCACCCACGGGCCCCACCCCGGCCGCACCGACGCCAGCATTGGCCAGCGCCCTTCCACCACATTTGCAGCTCCTGTCGCTACCGCCGTACCGAGCCCCTTTGCCTCTGCCCTCAAGGCCACCGATGCCTCTTCCAACGTTACGCGGTGGCGGTACGCACCCCGTAGCCGGCTGCCATCAACCACCGCCCCGTCGAGTGTTCGCTCTTCCGCCGTATCCGCCACTATCAGCGAGTACCGCTGCTGCACCGTCGCATGTCCCAACGGTGGTGTGGCCCAACCCGGTCGCGACGAGCAAGAAGATCGACGAGCGGGCGTGGAAGCGAGAGCGGCAGAAGAAGCTCGGGGCGGAGCAGGCCGAGATCGACGAGCTGCTCGATCGAAGCTATCTCAATAACCCCAACAAACGCTCGCCGAAGCGGACCCACACGACTACGATCCCCGGCGGGGGAATCGGAGCTCAGCCTGCCGCGCGGGTGCTTTTGGCGCCGTTGTCTGCGTCGGCGCCGGTTCAACAGCCACCGAAGCCGATTCTACGGGGGCACCATTTGCCAGGGTCGGCTATGGTGCGAGAGAGCCTGCCCAGCTTCAAACGAAAGAAGAAGACGACGGCCGACGCCGCACAGGCGACGGTAGACGGCGTGGGCACCCCGCCGCAGCAGGCCTCTGGCGGAGGAGCCCCTCCTCCGCTGCCGCTGCCGTTCGTTCCGCCTCTGCCACCTGGTACTCCGCCCAAGACTCCTCAGCGCCCGCCTGCGCCCGTCAGATCGCCGCCGCCGGAGTGGACCGCCTGTGACGGAGGAGCCCGGCTGCCRTTCGTTCCGCCACTGCCACCTGGTACTCCGCCCACGACTCCTCAGCGTCCGCCCGCGCCTGTCGGATCGCCGCCGCCGGATCCGTCTGCTCCAGTCCAACTTGTCGACAAGGGAGGCCCGGGTACTTCACCTTCGAGCTCTGGTTACGATCATGGCAATGTCTTTTCTCACGTTGTGGGCCGGAATTCAGGCGCTGCAGCGCAACAGCCACCAAGCCCCCTGCCCAACACCACCAGCGACCCCGTTCATACCCTGTTTTCGCCCGAGCTCTTGGACTTGAACGCGCCCTGCGACGATTCGCTCCGCTGCCACGAATCTTTCGAGATCGAGGCCTTTGACTACCCCGAGTCAGCAACCGACCCCAATAGGGCTCGGCCCGCCAGCGACACGGTGGCTCCACCCGCTGCCACCAGCGACCAGGCCAACCAGGAGCGCTATGTCGACGCGATCGAGATCGACAGCTTCCTCTTTCTCGAGTCCTCCACACGCGCCGACGGTGCAGGCGGCTTGCCTTCGTCCTACGACCGCTTATCTCGTGACGACGACCAGAAGGGGGTACAGCCCGCGCCTCTTCCACGGCCGGTGGCCAAGAAAGTCCCATCACCGAGTCGGCCGGCAGCAAAGACAACCAAGAAGCGGAAGGCGGACTCCTCGGCGGCACCACTGTTGCGGCCTGGCAACAGCGGCGACCAAGGCGACCAACGAGCGCGCAAAAAGAATCGCCGCACGAGATCACCGATCAAGCCGGCCACAACCTCCCGCATCGGCTCATCATCAACTGCGGCGGCGACGGCGACGGCGACGGCGACTGCGGCGGCGACAGCAAAGGCGACGACGACTGCGCTTCATAAGCCTCAACGGAAGCGAGTGGAGGCGGACCCAGCCATGCGCGCGGAATACGACAAGCTGGTCGAGATCTACCGCACCTTCGGGCGCAGGGCGCGCGACAAGCTCGCCTCGATCGATGAACAGGAGCGTGCTGATTCCACTTACACCGGGTCTCTCTCCGTTCCGGCTCGACAGATGCTCCTCGATGCACTCGGCGACCTCTCTTCTCTGCTCCACACCGCAGTCATCGACGGCACCACCCAATCGGCGCCGACTGGGCGGCGAATGTCGGTCGGCGGGATCCGCAGGCGCATCCGTGCGCTGAAGCCGGTGGTGGAGCGTCTCTGTGACGCCATGACGTGGAGGCCGCCCACAGCAAATGCGACGACCACGATGACCTCGACGCCGCCTTCGTCGCCGCTGTCCTCGGACAGCGTTCTCTCTTCTGCGCGCACCTCTACGTCTACTTCGCCGTCTTCACCACCGCGAGCGGCCAACGAAACGGCCGCCAGCGCAGCGTCGGGTGTCGACACTCCGCAACTTGCGCGCGACTTGATCGTTCAGCCTTCGTTCATCTGCCGCCCGGTCCGGCTCATCTACGACGAAAGGGACAGCCTCGCTCTCCAGCAGGCAGAAGAGATGCAGGACCTCGTTGAGACCATTGCCAACACCTCGAGCGCGACCATCGACCTCGACTTCCTATGATACCTCTGTAGCCGTACAGGCTTAACGATCAAAGGAAAGGACGAAAGAAAAGAGAAATGTTGCACCTGATTTAAATTCGTAGAGGCTAGAGCGAGATTTCGCCGGAAGGACAAGGAAGTCCAAGTCACGCGCGGTCGGACAGAACCCGTCGCAAGCTGAGGTCGCCACTCACCACCCGGTGTTGGCCAGTGGTTATGGTGGCCCATTTCTTCTGTGGCCATTTATCGAAACCAACAATCCCTAAGCTCACCACACTTACCTCTGCCATTACAAGAGAGAAGAGAACACCAAGAAGGAGAATGAAAGTCTGGGGTGGTTCAATGGCAGACGTGGCTGTGATGATAGTGGTACTACTGGCGGCCACGGGTTTCGGAGCGAAGGCGCAGGGAGTGACTGAGCAGATATCTTGCCCGGGCAACTTGACGCTGGTGCGATTAGACGAGACGGGACAGAGCGGCAGGCTCAATACCACCCTACGCCTGGGGTCCAACATTCGCTTCGGACCCAATAACGAAGTCTCGAACTCCTCGTGCGTTTTCTCTCCCCCCCCCCGATCAACACTCTTTTCAGAATAGGGGGCTAACAGGT
>CACVKS010000562.1:0-15915 GCA_902749335.1 Acanthamoeba triangularis
GCACAAGCCACCATTATTTTTAATTTATTCCTAATATAAGAGAATTTTCTCTTACATTGTAAATTAAATATTCTGAAATTTATTTTTAATTAATTAATTAATTAAATTATTCAGGCCCGGGCATGGTGTTGTGCCGGGACTGCAAGGAGGCGGGCGTGCACGACGACAGCGGCCACCCGACCTGGCTCGACACCTGTACGGCCTCCACTTAACGCTCCGTGGTGTGCGCCGCGCCTCACTGTGGGTTAGGCTCACCGTCTCATCCCTCCGACCAGCGCTGTGCATGGGCAAAGTGAAAGGACCCACGCTCGCCCAATCGCTCAAGTACTCCTTCTACCCCTTTCATGACACACGACACACGCGACACGACACGACCAACGACACACGCGCGACACGCGCGACACGCGACGCCACGACCAACGACACGACATGACCAACGACACGACCAACGACATACGCGCGACACGCGCGATACGCGACGCCATGACACGCAACATAACGATTGCGTGTGGTGGTGGTGGTGACCGCAGGAATGCGTTCCGCATGTTCGAAGGCAGGCCGTGTCTGGGTTGGCTCCCGCTCAAGGAGGGCCGGCTGGCCAACATCGTGTGGCTCACCTACGGCCAGGTCTACGCCAAGAGCCTCCAGTTCGGCTCCGGCCTGCGCTCCCTCGTAGACCAGGTACCCTTTGTCCCCCCGCAATGACGATGACTATATTGGACATTTTTATGAAGATATGTGTGAATTATATCTCTCATCATGTTAATATGTGATGCAAACATGTTGGGCGAGTAGCGGGACTTTGTAGGGATAAGCGCGAAGAACCGGTTGGAGTGGTATGTGACCGACTACGCCTGCTTCTTCCACAACATCGTCTCCGTACCGATCCACACCAGCTTTGGTTCGCCTTCCCTAACGTCTATAACAATAACACTAACATACATATATATTTATATTATATATTTCTTTACATTTCACATTTCTATTTGAACAGACGAGGTCGAGGTAGCGCATGTCGTCAACAACTCCAGCCTCAAGGTGGTGATCACCTCGGCCGACCTGGCCGGCAAGTATGTGAAGGTCAGCCCGCAGTGCCCGACGCTGAAGCACATCGTGCTCATGGAGCGGCCGGACGAGGCCTTGGTCGCGCTGGCCGCCCAGTTCGGCGTCCCGCTCGTGTACTGGTACGACCTCTACGCCAAGGTACGTCGTATCCCCTTCGCTTCTCTCTGCAGCCATGCAGGTGCATCATCCCGCAATTTCTCTCATCTCGCACACCGCACACACGCACTACCGCACACGCACGATCACACGATCGCACACCGCACACACGCACCACCGCACACGCACACGCACAGGGACAAGAGTCGCCGGTTGAGGCGCACGGCGTGGAGGGCTCCCAGCAGCTCATCACCCTCTTCTACACCAGCGGGTCGACCGGCAAGCCCAAGGTGCGCCCTGCCTCAATTCTGCTTGATGTGTGCGGTCGTGTGTGCGGCCGTGTCATTGTGTCGTGTGCGATGCGGTGAGGCTGAACCAAAAGGAGGCGATGCGATCGCGCAGGGAGCGGTGATCACGGACCAGATATTGAACGACGACGTGACCACGGAGTACGGGATTCCGGACCCGTTCGTCACCATGTCCTTTGCTCCGCTGGCCCACTCGGAGCGCGTCTCCGTGCTCCTGTCCATCATGAAGGGCGGGCGCATCGCCATATTTTCGCACGTACGTGCCCCTTTTCACCGCACACATCACCGCACACACACACACACACACATCGCACACGCTGACCTAATCAGGCATTGCATAGGAAACCGAGCGTCTGTTCGAGGCGTTTGCCATCGTCAAGCCTTCCATCGTTTCCTCGGTTCCTCGGTACGCGGCCACCTCACCCTCTCGACCTCACATTCACTCCTCACGCGTGCCGTTGGTCGTGTGTGTGTCGTGTGTGTCGTGTCGTGTTATGTGCACCACGTGTGTCGTGTCGTGTCGTGTGTGTCCCGTGTGCGGTGTCCAGGTTGTTCAACAAGCTCTACAGCGAGTATCAGTCCGAGCTGGCCAGAATCGAGGTCGCGGCCGAAGGCACCACGCTAACGAGGAAGGAGCAGGAGCGAGAGCTGCTCCTCCGTTTTAAGCAGTCCTTTGGCGGCGCCACACAGATGGTACCCACCACCCGCCTCCCGTGTGTCTCGTGTGTCTCGTGTGTCTCGTGTGTCTCGTGTGTCTCGTGTGTCTCGTGTGTCTCGTGTGTCACGTGTGTCGTGTCGTGTCGTGTGGCCCATTTGCCGACTCACGCCCTTATCAGCTCATCAGTGGTGGAGCGCCCATCGCGCCCACCGTGTTGGAGTGGCTGAAGCGGTGCTTCGAGTGTCCGGTCTACGAGGGCTACGGCACGACCGAGGTGGGTCCCATCGCCACCAATGGCTGGATCCACCAGTCCGTCGGTTCGTATCTCCAAATCTATCTATCTCGCTATATTTTGCTCCCTATCATATATAGCTTCTATAAAGCAAATATGACATTGTTGTAAGATATATCAACTAAACCTTTTTTTCCCTTTTATACGACAATGAGCAGATGTGCGATTGGAGGACGTGCCGGAGCTGGGCTACCTCACCACCGACTCGCCCTACGCGCGCGGCGAGATCTGGGTCCGAACCAATCTCACCGTTCCCGCGTAYGCTCTCCCSCTCCCCCCCSAATCGCACCCTTTGTTTTTCACACGCACCGCACACGCACACGCACACACACACGCACACACACGCATCGCACACACGCAYAYAWAGATATTATCGAAACSARGAAGAGACGGAGCGCGCGTTCAAGGACGGCTGGTTCTGCACGGGCGACATCGGCGAGCGCACGGCCCAGGGCTGCGTTCGCATCATCGACCGCCGGAAGCACATCTTCAAGCTGGCCCAGGGCGAGTTCGTCGCGCCCGAAAGGTGCCGCCACGTCAGCGACTTCTTTTTTTAAAATCTGTTTTCTTTCTTTTTGGTGTAAGGTGGCTGGCTGACGTGTCACATTCCACAAAGGCTCGAGAATGTGTTGATGGCCTCGCCGCTCGTGCAGCAGATCTTCGTGCACGGGGACAGCGTGCGCTCGTTCCTCGTGGCGGTCGTGGTGCCCAACGAGAGCGCGTTGCGCGCGTGGGCTGCGGGGCAGGGGGACGAGCCCGAGCAGCGGTCGCTGGCCGAGCTCTGCCGGCTCGAGTCGGTCCGGCGCGCCATTCTCTCTTCCCTGTCGCGCATCATCTCCCAGTCCGGCCGGCCCGCTTGGGAAGCGCCCAAGGTCTGCCACCGCACACACCGCACACGCACACGCACGCCGCACACAATGACACACGTCTTACCGCACAGGCGCAACGACACGCAGGGCGTCTTGTTGGACCACGAGGCGTTCACCGATGCCAACGGCCTGCTGACGCCGTCGGAGAAGCTCAACCGCCGCGCGCTGCTGGCCCACTACGGCGACCGCCTCGCGGCGCTCTATGAGTCGCTCGAGCGGCAGCTCGAAGACGTGCGCGGCATACTGGTGGCCGACGTCCTGCCGCGCGCGCTGGGCGACCTCGGCGGCGGAGGCGGCGGCGATGGCCGGGATGAGACACTCATCAACGACTCCCTCTCGGCCGTGCGGCTCATGCAAGTCCTTCGTGACAGGTGCGTGCGTGTGTCGTGTGTGCGGCGTGTGTGTGTCCTGTGTGTGTCATGYGTGTGTCGTGTCGTGTGTCGTGCGTGGCTCATGTGACTTTGATGGGAACCAGATTCCACGTGGAGGTGGGCGTGGAGGCCCTGTACAGCGGAAATGTGACCGTCGACCGGCTGACGGACCTCATCAACTTTTCGTCGTCGTCCTCCTCCTCCTCCTCTTCCGATTCGTCGGCTTCTCCGCCCGCCACCTCGCTGCCCTCCTTCTTCGTGTCTTCCACGTCCATGACCGATTGGGAAGGTACTGCTCATGGCGCGTGTGCGGTGTGTGCGGTGTGTGCGGTGTGTGCGGTGTGTGCGGTGTGTGCGGTGTGTGCGGTGTGTGCGGTGTGTGCGGTGTGTGCGGTGCGCGGTGTGTGCGGCGTGTGCGGCGTGTGCGGTCAATGCGTGTGTAAGTTGACGCGTTCACCCCTCCCCCCCAATAACAACAGCTGAGGCTGCGCTGGCGAACGACCTGCGGCCCCTCCACACGACTGAGAGCTCCACCACCTCTGCGGAATTGCCCGGCCACGTCCTGCTTACGGGTAATTGGAGGCTCGCGTGTAAATTTTATTCCTATCTGACCAACTGGCGCTCACTCTCCTCCACGTGCGCGCGCCGAGTGCAGGCTGCACGGGCTTCCTGGGCGTCGTCCTCCTGCACGAGCTCCTGCACGCGCTGCCGACCGCACGCGTCCACTGCCTGATCCGCGCACGCGACGGCCGCGACGCTCTCGCACGCATCAGGTGTCGCTTTCGCTTTTGCGTCTTCGTTCTTTGGTTTTTTTAAGCTCCGGGCGCGGATTTTACAAACCTCCGACTGGCCGACAGACGTTCGATGGAAGAGGCCAAGCTGCCGCTGACTCGGGCGGACGAGGAGCGTATCGTGCTCGAGCTGGGCGATCTCGGCCAGCCCAACCTCGGGCTGTCCGCCGCCAGCTTCGCCGAACTGAGCCACGTGGTCGAAGTCGTGTACCACTGCGGCGCCCTCGTTTCAGGTTCGTGTAGCGTGTGTGTCGTGTCGTTGGTCGTGTCGTGTCGTGTCGTGTCGTTGGTCGTGTCGTTGGTCGTGTCGTTGGTCGTGTAGCGTGTGTGTCGTGTCGTTGGTCGTGTCGTGTCGTGTCGTTGGTCGTGTCGTTGGTCGTGTCGTGTCGTGTCGCGTCGTGTCGCGTCGTGAGTGTGTGTTAACTTGTGAACACAGCGGTGCATAGTTATGAGCGCCTGCGGCCGGCCAACGTGGTGGGCACGCTGGAGGTGCTGCGGCTCTGCTGCCAAGGGCGCGCCAAGCGACTCGAGCACATCTCCACCATCTCCGTGCTCGATGCCTGCCCGCCTCCGCTCACCGAGACCGTCGAACTCGACCCCGCACACATCGCACTTCTCACCCCCTACAGGTACACACCGCACACACCGCACACGCGCACCGCACACGCTCACCGCACACGCTCACCGCACACGCTCACCGCACGCGCGTCATCTCGCTCTGGTGTCACAGTCAGTCCAAGTACGTGGCGGAGCTGTTGGTGCGCGCGGTGCACGGCCGCGGCCTGCCGGTGCGCATCTATCGGCCGGGCACGATCGGCGGCCACTCGGCCACGGGCTTCAGCAACCGCCACGACTTTGTCAACCGGCTGCTCTGCGGCATGGTCCAGCTGGGCGCCTGCCCGCGGCTCGGGGCCGAGGTCGGGGCGGAGATCAACATGTGCCCCGTCGACTACGTGGCCAAGGCCATCGTCGGCATCTCGCTCTGGGCCGAGCCTCCGTGCGGCGCCACGCCCAAGGTACTTGTCTCTTAGCGTGTGCGTGTGCGATGACGCGCGTGTCGTTTCGTGTCGTGTCGTGTGCGTGTCGTGTCGTGTGTGTCGTGCCTGATCGACTGGCGCAGGCGTACCACCTGGTCAATGAGCATTCGCTGCCGCTGGGCGAGGCCGTGGAGCAGCTGAAGGAGATTCTGGGGGTCGAGCTGCGCGAGGTCGGCTACGACCAGTGGCGCACCGCGCTGTGCAACGCGCCCGAGACCAACGTGCTCCTGCCTCTCGCCGCCGCCTTCCGGCCCAGCGGCTTCCCCCGGCTCGATCAGCCGGTTGACTGCAGCAACACCCTGGCCGCCCTGGACTCGCTTGCCACTCCTTCGTCAGCAAAGCCTGCAGGTGGTACAATACCTTTTTTTTTTAACCTGCCTTTTAACTTTTGCTGAACCATATTTCATTTCCAGGAGGGCGTGTGCTGCGGTGCCCAAAGATTGACAAAACTATTCTGGCCAGCTACATGGCACATTTGAAGGACCTAGGGTTCCTCCAGCCTTCTGTTGGGTACCACATTGATTGAGGAGAGAGGATCCACGCCCTTGACGAAGAACACCTCTTGCTTTCTTATAATATTTGAGTTTGAGGCCTTGCCCACTGTTCCTTGGGAGGATGACAGTACCATGGGACCAAGCCTTGGTTTCCCTCTCCAAGGCTTGAACCAGGAAAGACATGTGGAATGCCAAGCAAGCGATTGCTACTTTGTGATCACGGCACGTCTAGACCAAGGGCATATGCCAGGCTGTGCCTTGAGGGCGTGGATATGGAGTCCAAGCGGTCCTGGAGCTTGACACACAGCTTCCGCTCTCGATCTCGGTCCGCCCACACCCGCCCGCACCTGTGCACAGTCCTTCAAGCTGAATTTCTCGTCTTGGAATAAAAATATAAATTAGATAAAGGTGCGAACCTGACGATGGAGCTCATGACCTGCCTCTGGTCGTCGTTCCAGCCCGTCGCGTTGTAGTCTGGGGCACTCCGGTTCTGATGCACGCGCATCAAACCGAATTTGCTCGGGAAGGCGAGATCGATCAGTTCGTCCACGACCACCGACACAGTGCGTTCTGTCCACCCACTCTCGTTAGCGTGTGTGTCGTGTGTGTGTGTCGTGTGTGTGTCGTGTGTGGGGTGTACCGGACACGTCCGGATCACCGAGCTTGGCAATGAACAGGTCCCGCATCTCGCCAGCCACGTCATCGCCCAGAAGCTTGAACTTGGTGAGGTAGAGCTGCTCGATGTCCGGCCGCTTGAACATCGTGTCGGCTCCCTCGACGTCGTGCGCGGCCGGGTCGAGAATGCAATCGATGAGCACCTGCTTGACTGCGGGCAGCCACCGCTGCAGCTCGAGCTCGAGCTCGAGTTCGAGCTTGGCGCCCTCGGGTGGGCGGAACGACGGCAGAAGAAGGTGCATATCGCGGCCACTGACGCCACGCGCGCGCAACACGAGTCGACAGATTCCAAGAGCTGCGTGACGCTGAAAAGAAAAAAGAATATTATAATTAAATATAATAATATAATATAAAATGAAACACAGACGCGCAAGTACCTGGAAGTAGCGCCGAGTGGCGGGATCGTTGGCCAGCGAGTGGTGGGCTACCAGCCTTTGCAGCTCCTCGGGAAGAATCGAGAGCACGGCGCCGGCTTGGGCGGTGGAGGTGGAGGTGGCCCGCACGACGACCCGCGACAGCCGAGCAGCGGCCGCATCCCTCAAGGAGACCACCTCTCCTGCTTGCAAGACAATATCAGCAAACGCAAACGCAAACGCAAACGCAAACGCAAACGCAAACGCAAACGCAAACGCAAACGCGAACGCGAACGCGAACGCGAACGCGAATGCGAACAAGGTACCTGCGAGTGGCGGCAAGAAAGAGGCGAGAATGGCGATGGCGCGGCGGGTCCGGTCGAGCCTCTCTTGGTTGGTGTGCTCGGCTGATTCGGCGGCAGAGGTGGGGTCGGCGCTGCTGCCACTGCCACTGTCGTGCACGGGCGCAACGAAAGAGAGCGCCGAGAGGGCGCTGGCGCGAACGGCAAGCGGCTGCGCGATGGCGCACGCCATGTCCGCGAGCAGGGGCAGCGTCGAGCGCCACTGGCCCGGCAGCATCTGCATATGGTGTTGTGTGTTGTTGTGTAGTATATCGCGTGTCGTGTGTCGTGTGTCGTGTGTCGTGTGTCGTGTGTCGTGTGTCGTGTGTCGTGTGTCGTGTGTCGTGTGTCGTGTGTCGTGTTGTGTGTTGTTTGGTCTCGCCTGCAATCACGCAGCTAGCCACGGTGAAGGGAAAAAGCGTACGGCGAGCAGGAAGATGGCATCCAATCGGGTCTGCTCATCGCCCTCGTGGGCCAATCTGATGTACTTGGCCGTGTGCTTGCTCTGCAAAGTGTGGTGGCAATGAATGATGGTGGACAACGACGCAGGGTGCCTCTGAAAAGTACCATTTCGTCGTAGGCCGCTTGCTCTTGTGGCTCTGGCAACCGGCCATCACACCCGGCCAGAAGGTAGAACCCAGCCAAATGCAGGCCAGCCGCTGTAAGGAACTGTTCACACAGTATGTCGTGTCGTGTCGTTGGTCGTGTCGTGTCGTATGAGCTGGAGACATCAACACCGGCATAAGCGTGCGGGAGGACAGTACCCGCAAGATGTCGCTCGTGTTGGTCACCCAGGGGTAGTCGAGCAGGGCCGCAACCCACTTGGCCACCACCGGCGTCGCAGAGTACCGCGTGCCTGCGCCGCATGCAGCGCTTGTTAAGAGTTGTGAGGGTTGACAAGAGCAACGATGGACTCATGCGCGTGGGGACCTTCAAGGGAGACCATGTCCGCGAGGGCCTGAAAGGACCGCTTCTGAACTTCGGGAAAACGCGAGCCCAGTCCACGAATCAACGGCGGCATGTCCGACGCTGTGCCAGAGAAAGATTAAGATTAGAAAAAGGAAATACAATCTTGATGGCACCAACCAAAGGCACTACGACGCGAGTACCGGGTCCGAAGGCGGTGTGCAGTGTGGCCCAAGGTTCGTCGTCCAACGCCTCAAAGTCGCGCACCCTGTGGTCCGACGGCCCCACCTTAAGCGGCACGGCACCCGTGCAACACAGGAGTGAAGGAGCACAAACCAGGCGGCGAGGCTGGCCAGATGTTGGGGCAGCGGCGCGTCGAGGAATCCCTGGAGGGCTGCCCTGGTGCTGGCCGGCAGGCCCTTGGCCTCCAGTCGCTCGGCCATTTCGCTCCACTGCCACAGAGTGTCGGCGAACCGGGATTCGAAGGCCAGCTGCCGCAACACGCCCACGGTGAACGTGTCCAGCTCTTGTACCACCACACCCTCCACCAACGGACCTGGCAGCAGCAAGTCCAGCAGGCACGACACTAAGTGGGTACTACCACACACACACACAGCCCAGCAGAGGTTAGATCGCTCATCCGCCTGATATCGGTTGAAGAGGCGATAATGGTGGTATGAGGGGCTTTTACGATTTCCGGGCCTTGGCGAGGTGATCCAACAGGCGCGGCACAACCTCCTGCTTGGCCCAAGCGATCTCCAGTTTCAAGATCGCATCAGATAGCAACTGCCACGCGCAACGCGTGGCAAACCGCACAACACACGCGCCACACGCCACGCACAGATAGGGTCAGCAGAGTTTATGCGATGAAGAGAGCCGAAAAGTACCTGGGTAAAGGACGCTGGACGAAGGCCAGGCGCCTGGAGGACTGGCACGGTGGGCAACGGACTGAGGAAGCTGGGCAGCGACCTGTTGCGCAGTTCGGCCCGGGCGCGGAAACCGTCGAGCTGGGCCTGCACACGTTGAAGGAAGCCCTCGCTCACCACCTCCGTGATGGCCACCTTCTCGTTCCCTCTCGTGAGCAACGAATCACCTCCTGTAGACACGCATAGCGGTCGATGATAAATCATGAATACGGAAGTCTCTTGCACTATTAACAATATATTCTTGTAATATAAACAAGAAACATAGTAAAATATCGATAAAAAAGGTTAGGGCCGTAAGGGCGTACCGCGGACGGCCTGCCAAGCGGCGCGGACGTCATCGCAGCTGTCGCCGATGAGCAACAGCGCGTGGTCAATGGCCGCTGTCGGTAGTTGTTGGGGTTTCAGGTGCCTGAGAGAGACCAAGGCCAAAGCGGCCTTGGTGAGGAGGCCCAAGCCGCGCTCCTCGTCCCATAGCCTGACCAGCAGCTGGCCCACATTCTCGAGCTTGTCCTCGTTGCCATACTTCATTCTGCGTGTGTGTGTGTGTGTGTGTGCGGTTGTTCGTGCGTGTGAGCGATGTGCGTGAGAGCGTGCGTGTGTGTGTGCCGTAACAATTCATTGTGGGGAATGTGCGAGGCGAACCGGGAGAGAGCTTCGAGAGCGAGGACGGCACAGGCCCGCGTCTTGTCGTGCGTCTCGTCCACCACGCGGCCCATCACAAACGGAATCAGGTCCCTGACGTCAGGCGCGCGGCGGTTAGAGCTCAGGAACTCGAGCAAAACGATTTTGAGCTCCGCCTGGGCCTTCGCGCTCGTCTGGAACACCACGTCGTTCATGAAACGTTGCAAAATGGACAGAAGAGAAGCCAGGAGCGCACAATGATGGCGAAGAGGTGGTTGATCCATGGGTCGCAGTTGGTGGTGTTGAGGTCCTCACGGCACAGTAAGCGCGCCAGGCAGCATTCCCGCTCGGTCGTTTCATTGGCTCTGTCGCCCTCTGGACCACCAACGCCGGCCTCTCTTGCCTCGGCCTGTGCGGGGGAATAAATTTTATATTAAAATAAAAAACCAAAAAATAAAAATAAAAATAAAAACGGACCTGGCGGAGCAGGGTGGCGGCGATGAGCGGGCAGAGCTGGGCGTGGGTGTCTTGGCCACCGGCGGACAGCGCGAAGAGGAGGTGGTCGTGCGCGTAAAGATCGCCTGCCTCCACTGGCTGCACGACCTGCTCAACCCACGCTGTGCAACCGAGGTCGGTGAGCGGCACAGGCATTGCCCTCTTCAATGGGGGGGGAAGTGTAACTGCGCAGCTGAGCAGCTGTGTGCGCCTCCATTCCTGAATACTGCCAGCTCTGGTACAGCACCAACCCCAAACAGTTTTATGTTTTCACTTCACCCTCCACCTCGGTGTAAGTCCGAATGGGGACGGTAATAAATCTGTCACGGCAGAGGCCGCACGACACACGGCACGACCGCACGCGCACTTGCTCATCGTCCTGCGCGTACTATTCGACAACGTCCTCAAGACGCCTAGCTAGGCATAGGGATAACAAACATTGTGGTGGTTCGCAGCGAAGAGCTCATGGGCGTGCGGGACGGCCAACGGGAGCGGTGAGCCCCAGCAACCGCACTTCGTCTTCCACCTGTTGGAGGTTGGCTGCCCACACCATTACCGTGAGTGTCGTGTCGTGTCGTGTCGTGTCGTGTCGTGTCGTGTCGTGTCGTGGTGCGCAAAGTATGCAATGGTACATTGGCCAGAGAGCACGGCATCGACGTGGTACTTCATCTCCTCCTCTGTGGGCGCTCGCTTGCAATACACCCGCATCTGCCGTGTCGTGTGTGAGCGTGTGTGAGCGTGTGTCGTGTGCCGTTTGTACTGGGGCTGGGCAGTGTGGCAATGTGGTACCAGCTCCTTGACGTATTCCCGAATCTGGTCGATCTGTGCGTCTTTCTTCTGTTTCTGCTGCTTGGCGTACTCCTTGGCCTCCTTGCTGAACCGAACCGAGTATTCTGCGGCCGCACACACACACACGGCACACACGGCACACACGCACACACGCACACACGACGGCACACAAGTCAACAACAAGAGTTGAAAGCGGGCAGAAGCTCGAGGGAAGCGGTACCGGCTTGCGTCAAACTGTAGGATCCGTTCATGATCGAATCCACGTGCCACCCTGACGACGCCGTGTCAAAGGTTGAGAAATACCAAAAAAGAAAAAGAAAAAAAAAAGAAAAACTCGCAGGCTGCGAGAGGGAAAGAGAGAGGAATGCGGTACGGAATGTGGAGGGATCGGGCAGCTTTCCGCCCGTGTAGACGCGGTACAACTCAGTCACGAACTACGCACACACGGCACACGGCACACGGCACACGGCACACGGCACACGCATGACACAACATGAAATCGTCAACCAAACCGCGGAAGCACAACACACACGACACACACAACTTCACACCTGCTTGACTTGCTCGAACTCGAATTTGGCGGCCTTGTCACCACTGCCGCCGCCCAGGGACGCGCTCGTCGGGGGCATCGTCAGATTGGGAATCGAATCGGGCGACGGCCCGGGCAGCGACGCCAAACCGGTGGACGGTTGGGTGTGGTAGTAGGCCGCCGGTGCCGGTGCCGATGGCTGTGACTGCGGCTGCGAGTGGCCCACCATCGGCGTCACCAGCCCGACGGCAGCCGGCGGCGGCGCCCGTGCCGCTGGCGGGGCAGCTGCCGCGTAGTGAGGCGAGGCCCCGACGGCTTCAACGGCAAAAGGATTGAAGGTGGCGGGCGCAGTGGTCGGCAGTGCGGGAACGACGTAAGGAAGCGAAGAAGATGATGAAGATGATGATGAAGATGAAGATGACGATGATGATGAAGACGAGGAAGGCGGCGACGAGAGTGATGGCGGAGAAATGGGCAGGGAGACGTTGTTGAATAGGAGCTCGTATTCGGCGAGCGATGACGGGGCAGGCGCGGGCGGCGACGCTGCACGCGATTTTGAAAACGTGAACTGGGCCGGACGCGCGGCCGCAGACGACCCTGTCGGGGTGGTCGTCGTCGTCGTCGTCGCTGTACTCGGCAGCGATGGCGATGGTTTGTCGTTGGTGCTTGTCGATAGTAATGACGATGACGTGGGGGGCGAGATTGCGGGCCTCGCGGGAGTCAGCGGCTGGGCCGCCGCGGCCGCCGCGGCCATGCGCGCTTTCTCGGCGGCGAGCTGCTCTTGGAGAAGGGCTACGCGTCGCTCCATCTCGCGCTCGATTGCGCGCTGCTGGCACTCCTCGTCTTGCAGCTCGCGCAGCTGCTGGGCCTCGCCCTTGGCGCGGTCGGCCAGGGTCTGGGCCTCGAGCTGCCGGACCAGCGCCTCGTCGCGCCGCTCCTCGTCGGCAATCTCCCGCGCGAGCCGTGCCTGGTCCGCGTCGCCTACGTCGGCCACAGTCTGCGCGACGAAGAGCGCGTCGACGGCTTGGTTGACCTTCATCGCGGCCCGCTCGCGCTCACGCTGGAGCTCGAGCTCGAGCTGGCGCACGCGTTCCTCCTTAAGGGCACGCTCGCGCTGCAGACGCTCGCGCTCGTCACGCTCCCGCTTGACCTGCTGGCGCTTGGCCTCGAGGTAGTCGAGGTACTCGCCCAGGAACTGGCGTACCTCGTCCAGCGAGCGGGTTTCCACATGCGCCCGGATGTTCTCCACGTCTGCACCAAACGATCGTCAAACACAACACGCCGCACACGCCGCACACGCCGCACACGCACCGTCGGAGCCGAAGAGTTCGTAGCCCTCGAAGAAGCGCTTCTGTTCGTCCTTGGACCACTTGGCACCTGCGGCAGGACTGGTCGCCGGCGCGGGGATCGGCTGATGCCCGCTGGGCCGCACGGCCGCGGCCGCAGCCATGCCCGCAGCCTGTTGTGGCTGCGGCTGCGGCTGCACCTGGTGGGCCTGGAGCACCGGCGACGTGGGCGGCGAAGTCTGGATGATGTGCTGCGCCAGTTGCTGCGTCTATATAGAGCAACATAAAAATAATTTATATATTAATATGTTAAGAGAGGTTGCAGATATTAAAAAAGAAAAAGCGTGCCTGAGCAAGTCGGATGATTTGGGCACGAACAGTATCGGGGGTGGAGGAGCCGTTGAGGATCGCGTCGGTGAAGTGGCGTCGGGTGTTCGCGCTCTGGGCCGCCTTGGGGCCGCAGTGCCGCTCCAGCAGCCCCACAACGAAACCCTCCACTACCCGCGTCCCGCGTCATGTAAGAAACTGGGCACATGCCTCTGGTCTTTTGCACACATCGTGTTGGCCTTACCTTTGGCTCTGTCCATGGATCTCTTTCCTGGTCGTTTTTGTTTTGCGCTCCGGGCGACTGGACTTCCTTTTCTTTCGCATGTTCCTTTTCCTCTGCCTTTTCTTGGTTGAATTTCTTTTTACTTTTTGATAGTAAAAGTTCCCGAAAAAGGTCTTTGCCCCCGCGCGACGTTGCTTTTTTGGTAGGGGGTACCTACCTAGGTGTCTGACCAAGCTACGACCCTAACGCTGGAAATGAGCACAAAGGCTTGTCCCCGCAGAAGTAATACAGCACCCTCTTCGGGTCAGTGGTGCCCACGTCGCCGTGCTTGGGTCTCGGAGCGGCTGTGAAGGTGTGGGATCATGAAGCGGGAAGATTTACTATGTATGGTGGTGGTTGCAAGTGTGGCCTTTGCGTTAGGCAGCTTAAGCACTTTCTTGAGCTCTTCGCCGCCTCAACTGTTAGTCCTAAACCGGGTGGAACACACCGAGACAGCCGCCGACCTCCGACAGTACGTTATTCATCTACTTAAGTCGAACTCTCTTAATCGCAATATGGTGACTCTCTTTGAAGGAAGGTGGAGCAGGCAAGGGAGCTGCGGCACAGCTGTCTCCGGGAGAAGCGGGCCATCCGGGCGGCCTACGGCGTTCTCTACTGTGGCCAGCCGCAGCCGAACGGCGATAAGACACTATTCGGCCCGACCGGAGGGTGGTGCATGGACGTCAGCCGGAGCCTCGACTACTACGAGGAGGGCCGCATGCGCTTCACCGACTTCCACCTGGCGGACGCCGTGGCCGAACTGGTCCAGCAGAGCGGCGCCACTACGCTGTACGACCTGGGCGGCAACGTGGGCCTCTATTCGAAACGCTTCCGCGAGCGTGGCCTCAACGTCACCTGCTTCGACGGTTCTGAGGGCGTTGAGGTGGTCACAAAGGGCCAGGTGCGCTTTCTCGACCTCTCTGAGCCGTTCGACGACTTCGGGCCGGCCGAGTGGGTGATGTCGCTCGAGGTGGGCGAGCACCTGCCCAAGGAACATCAAAACCAGTTCATGCTCAACCTGGTGCTCCACAGCACGAGCGGCATCATCTTGTCGTGGGCCAGGCCAGGCCAGGGTGGCCGGGGCCACTTCAACGAGCTGCCCTTATGCGAGGTTGTGGCGTCTCTGATCGCAGCACAGCGCGCGACCGACCCTTCGCACCATGTGGTATTGGACCACGATGCCACGGCCTGGCTTTCGGAGCGGGCCGAGTTTAAGGCGTTGAAGACCAATCTGCTGGTGTTTCGCAAGCTGCCTGGTCCACAGACGGCGGCCACCATGCCCTCGCCCTGTCCTTGATGAAACCAGGCGGTGGAGTGAAGAACAATACAGCACGTTTATGTTGGTGTAAAAGAATCTATTGACGTTCATTGTTGTGTTGGCGATTATTATGTACAACTCTCTGGAAAGCTTTCGTGTGGTGCGGTGTGCCAATGACTAGAAGAGGGAGCACTGCTGCTTGAGCTTCATCCGGCCCAGACCGCTGCGGCTGCCCCGGCCCTTCATGCCCTTGTCGTGGGGGTTGTTCTCCGGGTTCGCCTTGCGGATCTCACGCACCAGCTCAAAGAAGCAGGCGTCGACGTTGATGCGCGCCTTGGCCGACGACTCGAGATACTTGCAGCCGAAGGACTTGGCCAGGTCTGCGCCCTCCGACGTCGGCACCACCCGCATGTGCTCCAGGTCGCACTTGTTGCCCACCAGCACCATGGGCACGTTGTCGTCTTCCTTGACCCGCAGGATCTGCTCGCGGAAGGACGAGATCTCTTCGAACGAGCCCCGGTTGGTGATGGAGAAGACGCACAGGAAGCCCTGGCCCGTGCGCATGTACTGGTCGCGCATGGCGCTGAACTCGTCCTGGCCGGCGGTGTCCAGAATGTCGAGCAGGCACGTCTCCTGGTCGATCTCGACTTGCTTGCGGTAGGAGTCCTCGATGGTCGGGTCGTAGTCGTCCATGAAGTGGTGGTTGATCAGTTGGATGGTGAGCGCCGACTTGCCCACGCTGCCACCACCCACAACCACGAGCTTGTACTCAGTCATTCTTCTTGTGTGCGCTGTAGTGTTCGCTTGTTGCAGGTTGCTGTTTGGTTTGTCGAAGGGTGCTTTCTTTTATTCTCATAGATAACTGAAATGCTAAAAATAGAACGTCTCGTGATTCGTTCAAAGCTTTGGTTTTCGGTTGGCGAGTAATTATAGAACAGCTTTTTCAAATTGCTGACGCCAATTACATATTTAATTGTTACCTTTTGATTTTCTTTGTTGATTTTCTCCAAACACAGGCGAGCCAGGGCTCAGTAGTGGCCAGGGGGATACTGGCCCGGAGCACCGGGGTACGGCGGATAGCCCGGCTGAGGAGGATAGCCACCAAAGGGCGCCGGAGGGTAGCCCTGCTGGGGGGGATAGCCACCGGGGGCCGGCCACTGCGGGGG
>CACVKS010000563.1:0-18727 GCA_902749335.1 Acanthamoeba triangularis
TTCAAACACATCGCGACCGGTCACTATTTGGCGGCGTATCCCAAGCCGAAGGAGAAGAACGCGAGTCCCATCTCCCTACGCCGGAAGGACGAGGGCGGCGCGGGCGGAATGCTGAAGCTCAACGTCCCGCAGCTCAAGCGCCGCATGGGACTGAGGTATATTTTCTACCGCCACGCTCCGCTTCCCTCATGTCAGGCATCAACGTGCCCTATGGTGCTGATGCGCTCTTCTGTGTGTGCGACACCGCAGCCTGGGCAGCGCAAGCGACGAAGAGGAAGAGGAGCTGGTCGAGTGCACATTCACCACGGTCAAGGAGTTCAGCAGCTCGGCCACGCTCTTCACCGTCCATCCACTGGGCGCCACCATCGTACGCCTACAAAAAAGCCCAGCACCGCACGCAATAGTACTAACACTGCGCTCGGCGTYGAATCACGGCCGTACAGGATGCGGACAAGCGGGTCAAGCTGGAATCGTACATGCGCATTCGTCATGTCAACACCAAGTGYTACCTGCACGCCTGCAAAGAAGCACAGGAGAAGAACAGAATGAAGGTTTGTATATTCAATATCATCATCATCATCTTCATCATTCTTWTGTTTCGAATTCGTTGTTGGCTTGGGCTCAACCGTTRCTATTGACCGGTTGAGCAGTTGATCGGTCGCGAGGAGCGCCTSGACGAGGACGCCTTTGCGGTGGTGCCTGCCTCGCGTGAGGAGATCGACAACCTGCTCCGCGCAGTGGGTCAGGTGGCCATCCTGAAGCAGTGYGTGGCCAAGGTACGCGCGTGGTCCACCAGAGATKAGTTAGATTAGCCCGTGCAACYCAACGCGGGCGCTCACCACGGCCGCTRTCGCCCGCACGTGCACAGTTGGCGCAGGGCGAGAAGATGGACTTCACCAAGACCGGACTCACGGTCTCGAAGGGCATTCTGGCCATGGACACCAAGCGCGTCATCGGCGTGCTCAAGGACCTCATCATCTCGTGCACCATTTCCTCGACTGGCGACGACGACGTGCTGTCGCGCGAGGGCATTCCCATTCCGGCCAATCAGGACCTRCTCCGCGAACAACACGTACCCTCCCCCATCGACYCCTCCACTGGTGTTAATATATCATAGTTRGTTAACTGACCACGTCGTCRTCGTCGGGTTCCATATAGGTGATTGCGATCATGATGAACCTGCTGCAGCAGACATTCAGCCAGAAGGCCATCCAGCGCAAGGCCTACGAGCGGGCGGAGAACTACACCCTCTTCATCATCGCCCAGCACGCCTACAAGCTGCTCAAGCAGATCCTCAAGAAGAATCCCACCAACCGCATGGCCATGAGCAAATACGTCAACTACTTCCAAAAGCGGGTACACCACTCAGTTCTGTCATGTGTGCGGTGGTGGTGGCGGTGGTGGTGGTGTGTGTGCGTGTCAKCCATTAGATTGCGGAAAGGCTGATGTGTGCGGTTGTGTKGCCAGATGACGTTCCCTCCCTGCACGGACACGCTGATGGAGCTCTTCCGCGACAACTACAACCTGCTGAAGAACATCGCCGACGACCAGGTGCTGTTCTTCATCTTCCGTCTCCGCAACACGGGCCGTAAATCGAGCTACATCAAGTTCTTGTCTATCCTGTGTCGCTGTGGCGACGAGCCCCTCACGAAGAACCAGGTGCAGCCATCCAACCGCGAGCCGTGGACGCCCATCGAGGAGTTCATGAACGAGGGMGAGAAGCGCGACGACAAGCAGATCTACTTCATCAGGACCATCAAGCTGCTGTCCAACCTCTGCCTGGTACGGACCRCTGACACCTCCRCTCCCCCCCCCGCGCCCTGGGTGGCCTCGGCGCGTTCAATGACTCCTTACTGTCAACTGGTGCAGGGCCGTAACAGCTTCGCGAGCACCAAGATCTCGCGGGTGATGACGTACCCGCTGGTGCTGCGGTGCATGACCAACCCGGACCTGCCCTTCACGCTGCGCGCCTCGTTCTGCCTGCTGATGCAGCACCTCTACGTGGACGTGGAGCCCTACAAGGCGATCACGCTCGTCAACTACACGCGGGTGTGGTCCGACCTCGAGCAGAAGCCGCAGCTGGGCGGGTTCGAGGACGCGAGCACGCGCGACTCGCGTCAGGCCCGAGCCGACCTGTGCAAGTACGTCGGCTATTACATCGCCGACAACTACGCCCAGTCGGTCAACGCCATCACCCACAACAAGCTGACGCTCGCGGTACCGCGCTACTTTGTCGTGTGATGTGTCTCATGCGTGTCGGGCGGACCTTTTCCTTTCTGATGGCTCGAGTTCATTTCGCTCTCTCTGTATACAGATGGTGGTGCTCATGAAGCGGATGTTCGAGCTTGGGTTCTGGATGCAGTCGGAAGACACGCTGCGGGACCTCATCGTCTCCATCCTCGCTCTGCTCGACCCCTCCACCGAAGTCTCCGGTACCCGATTTTCCCCCGCCGTGGGCTTTGTCGGCGACGTAGGCGCATTCCTCACATTCATGCGATTACCAATTTTTTTTGGCCCGAACGTCACCACAGAGGGCGAACAGAACCCGCTGTTCAAGCAGGACGATCGCACCATCTGGATCATGAAGACCAAGTACAACCTGTGCTCGCTCATGGACATGTTCTTCAATCTGCGCCTCGACCGCCGCTTGACCGAGCTGCTGATCATCCTGCGCAAGCACATGGACGGTGCGTGCCGGTCACAGTCGTCGCGCACACCTCTCCCTCGGCTCTGGGCAATACCAACCCTTACGGTATCACGTGTGTGTTCACAACAGGCTCCGGAGTCCCGACCGATCTCACCAAAATCAGCAAGGCCACCGAGGAAAAGATCGACGAGGCCTCCAAGGTACACATATACATATACATATATGATTTTTAATTGCTAACACGTGTGGCGCAGGTTTGGAGCGACTTCCTGGGCGAGTCGGAGAAGGGCGGCCAGCAGTCCGACATTCTGGAGCGGACGCTGCGGTACATGGTCATGTGCGACTACACCCCGCTCTCGCTGGCTGCCGGCAACCTGCTCGTACGCCAATTCAGGTGCGCACCTGGGACCCACGTGACCTGTATCGTTATGCGCCACATTGGCGGAGGTGGTGGTGTCGCGCGTGGTGCTAACAAACACGTGACCCAACAGCCAACGATTCGAGCTGCTCACAGAGCTGCAGCAAGTGCAGATCCTGGTGACCGACAAGAACGTCAAGACATTCCAATTCGTACGTTTTCACCACACACCACCGATCTGGGGTGCCTTGCGGCATGTTGCTTACAGGTCGTGGCCATGTGTCTACCTTTGCTGCTACAGGTGGCGCAAAAAATGGATGACCTCAAGTCCTTCCTGGAGAAGAACGGGTCGGACTCGCTGATCGTGCCCATCATCGACAAGTTCGCGCGGCTCTGCGTCAAGGGCAACAACGTGAACGTGCACAACCAGCGCATCTTGAAGAACCTGGAGGCGCACAAGGTGGCCATCGAGCTGCTTCACCTGCCCTTCAACCAGCCCCTCTTCTTCTCCGTCTTCCAGTTCCTCGCCGCGGTACCGCTTCGCCTGCCACTGCCTCTCTGCCCTCCTCTCTCTGGAATTCGACCAATGGTGCAGTGCTCGCTGACTGACACGTCGGTAACCGTTGGACACACAAACAGTTCTGCAAGGACAACGCGGACAACCAGGGCGCCCTGTTCGAGTACCTGGACTTCTTCCTGAAGATGATGGGCAAGGTATGCGATCCTGCCAACACACGAGAGCCGCTGCTGGTGATGATGGTTGACATCTGGTTGACGCTGACCTGGTGGCCGCTGGTGGTGGTGACGACAGGACCTCTACGTGGCGGCGACGATCAACGAGATGTTCCACAACAACCGCGCGCTCTGCTCGCAGATCACCGAGGTCCAGATCCGCAAGATCGTCAACGCCATCGAAACCAACAAGCTGCCCCGATACATCCAAGTCCTCATGGTACAGTCCTCCTGCCCCACTCCACTCTACGCCACTGCCCGCGCGTTTAGGTCGCTGTGACAACAATATTTATGGAACTAACTCTTTGATATGTTTCTTTCATATTTATATGTAAATATATATATCTATATAAATATAACAGACGTTGATCATGCCGAACGACATTCCGCTGCGCAGGAACCAGAACCTGGTGCTCAAGATGCTGATGGAGAAACAGCAGACCACGCTGGTCCTCTTCAACGATCCGGAGAGCATCGAGTACAGGTGAGCGAAGCCGCCTGCAGCTCTGTCTCTGTCTCTGTCTCTCTGTCTCTCTCTTTCGTGTGCGTGGGAGTGCACTCCATGTCTAACATTGTTCCTCGCCCAACTAGGAATTCGTTGATCAAGAAGAGAAACTACGAGAAGGAGGACTCCATGCTCAAGTTCCACTGCATGCAGATCGAACTGATCACCAAGTGCTCGCTGGGCAAGATCTACGAGGTACGCCGGCCCTTTTGCGCTCTCCCCCCCTCTCTTTCTCCCCGGTGCGTTTCGTGTCTTAAGGGCCAACTTCCCCAATGCCAATGCCAATGCAATGCAGGCGGAGGTGCGTTGCCAGTCGCTCTACTCCATGGGCCAGATCAAGCGCCAGCTGACCGACCCGGTAAACCTGCGGAGCATCAAGAAGACGTTCACCAATTTCCTGGAGGAGGTACACAAGCCACTTTTCTATATAATGTTGATGAGTTAATTATTAGATTTATTTTAACATAATTACTTTTATTAATTATTGTTTTCTGTGATCAGGTGTACTTCCTCACCCAGAAGCCCAAGAATGCGATCGAGCTGGACCCGCAGCTGTGGACGATCTTCTCCGAGCACTACGCCAAGGAGCTCATCGACCTCACCAACCTGCTCAACCAAGGGTACCTCACAGCGATACAGACTTGAGTGCCGTTTCCTTACGTTCGCGACACAGTCACTGATGGGGTTCTTTCCCCTTGGTTAACCGCAGAGAGCGTGACGAAGACGCGCTCGACTACGTAGTGACCGGCATCATCCCGTTCCTTGTGAACTACTTTAGCAAGTACTACAACCGCAAGGACGCCACCATGTACGCTTCACCACCGCACCACCGCACGCCAGGACGGACAAGTTTTGACAGCACTGACTCTCCCGCACCAGACGCCACAAGGTGGTGGCGGACCACATGGTGGACGGCCTCACGCAGCTCTTCTACGCCAAGGGGCTGACCCACGCTCAGCGCCTGGAGGTGGGCAAGTGTATCGACGCCATGAACCGACCCGAGGTCAACATTCGCGGCACCGATCCTGATAAGGTGTGCGGCACACGGCACACGGCACGCGGCACGCGGCACACTTGTTAACAACAGAGCTGATTGTGGATATGTGTCCGACCGGTTACCAGACGGACAAGGCCTCCAAGGAGTGGCGCGTGCTCATTGAATCGCCTCCGGAGA
The DNA here is from genome assembly GCA_902749335.1 of Acanthamoeba triangularis. NCBI lineage: Eukaryota > Discosea > Longamoebia > Acanthamoebidae > Acanthamoeba > Acanthamoeba triangularis. The sequence goes on from CACVKS010000563.1 coordinate 5,417, forward strand.
AGGAGACGAAGGCGCCCGGACTCGTTGCGGTCGACACGTCGCAGGAGGAGAAGGTCATCCAAGGCATCCAGCAGTTCGTCAAGTATTTGTACGTTGCGAACTCTGAATTTTGATTTCTTATTTGTCGACTCACTGTCGGCGGTGCACAGCAAGGAGAAGAAGATATTCGGCATCGAACAGGAGCTGCAGAACTTGGCGCAGATCTTCCGCAAGCACCTCGACACCTTCACCAAGAAGCTCATTGAGCTGCTCAAGTGCGTGTGCTGCTCATTGTGGACGCTCCCTTTTTTTGTCTGCTCACGTGAGACTGCACACGCGATTACACACACACACACACCACGCAGGAACTGTGATTCGGGCACACAGCAGGAGCTGACCTGGGTGACGCTCCGTACGCTCAACATTCTGCTGGAAAAGCCGCTCGAGGACGCGCTCAAGTCCAAGAACAAGGACGTGCAGTCGTTGGTCAACATGCAGAACAAACTCAACAACATGGGCGCCACCGATCTGGTACTTGTCACACACACCGCACACACCGCACGCACCGCACACACCACGCTGACTTTAGAAGTGTGTGGCAGATTCTCCATTTGATATCGTCGTCGCAAAATGAAGACCGGGTGTACCACCAGGCGCTGAAGCTGGGCATCGCCATTCTGCACGGCGGTAACGAGGAGGTGCAGCGGCACATGCTCCAGTGCTTCGTCAACGGGCAGGAGGAGGGCTTCTTCCCCGAGATCCGCTCCCGCATCCGGCGATCCATCGTCGAAATCAAAGGTACGGCACGCAACACGACGCGACACACGCACCACCGCACACGCACGAGAAAGGCTCACTCTCTGGTGCCCCCTTGCAGAAAAGCAGCAGTTCTACTTCCGGCTGCTTGAGCGGAAGCGGGCACAGGAGCACCAGAGGACCGAAGCCAACGCCATCCTCTTCCGTAACGACAAGTTCGGGTACGTCGGAAGAGACTCTGTGCGTTGCGTGCGATGATCGTGCCTCATCATGATCTTGTTGTAATGGTGGTGGTGCAGGACGGGTATCGACAACGAGCTGTTGGCCTACCTCAAGCAAACCGAGGGCTCCTACCCCGAGAGCGGCTTCATCCGTAAAATCCTCCGATTCCTGCAGCTCCTTTGCGAAGGGCACAACCTCGAGATGCAGGTACTTCTTTTTTTCCTCATTTATCATTTATTTATTTATTTATTATTCTTAATTGCACACCATTCTAACTTTTCTTTTTTTAAAAACAATAAAATAAAATAAAATTTATACAGAACTACCTGCGGTACCAGACGGAGACGAGCAGCGAGTCGTACGATTTGATTTCGGAGACGGCGGCCTACCTGGAGGCCGTGGAGCGCGAGATCGATGCCACCAACATCAAGATCGCCACCCAGCTCTTCACCACGCTCACCGAATACTGTCAGGGTACACATACTGCCCCAAAGCCTAACTTTTTCTTCTTCTTCTCCTACTTCAACGTTGTTCGACTTCGCGCTGACCTATCGAGCGGTGGTTGTTACCTCAAGGTCCGTGCGCCGAGAACCAGGTGGCGCTGATGCGCACCAAGCTCGTTGAGTCCGCCAACTGGGTGCTGGCGCTTCCGGTAGGCGGAGACTTCTTCCCGCCCCAGGCTCAACCCACTCCAGCGCCGCTCATCAGCATCACTGATCTTCCCGTGTTGTGTACACCCGACGGGCGCAGGATGACCACCCGCTGTGCCACAGCAAGGACGTGAACAAGCTCAAGAAAGAGGCCGTCGTCACGCTCCTGTCGCTTCTCGAGGGCAACCAGAACCCGAAGGTCCCGCGCCAGATGCTCATGACCCTCAACTTCCACGTCATGGTACTTCCTCGATTTTTTTTTTCACCTTCTCTTTTCAATTCCTATGTAGCCGCCCCGTTTTTGTTTTTTGTTTTGTTTTTTGTTTTTTTGTTTTTGTTTTTTGTTTTTTTGTTTTTGTTTTTTGTTTTTGTTTTGTTTTTTACATCCACCTTAACGAAAAATTTAATTTTAATAATAACAGGAGAAGACGCTGGACACGATCTTCCCGGTCAAGATCACGCAGCAGAACCTGTCGACCGTGGACGAGGAGGCCAAGGACGTCAAACGGGCCTTCCTCTACTATTTCCTCATCAAGACCCTGGCCGACCACGACAAGGACAACCACAAACACGTGCGTGTGGCCTCTCCCCTGCGTCGCTTCGTGGCGAAGCCTGTGCGCTCACACTCAGTCGCGTGTGTCGTGTGTGCGTGCAGCTGAACCGGCTGCTGGAGGGGTGCAACGGCGCCTTGGCCCTGCGCAAGGGCACGGCCTCGATCGAGATCGTGCGGGACAACAAGCTGGAGCGCATCTATTTCCAGCGGCCCCGCATCTGCAAGCAGCTCTCCCCCATGTCCAAAAAGAATCTACTTCACAACGTCAACAGGTGCCCGCTCCCTACCCATGCGCGATTCGGTGTTGTGTGTTGTCGTGTCGTTGGTCGTGTCGCGTCGTGTCGTGTCGTGCGGCAGTTAGCGATTCAGCTTCGTGGTGCTCACCTATCGTGTGTGTTGGCTGCTGGCCACAGAGAGAACCAGGCGAGCAAGATCGAAGACTTTTTCGACCAAAACGATGGTCTCATCCAGGAGATGATGCACCGCGACAGCCTCGCCGACAACCTGTTCCTCAACAACCTGTCGCAGGGCGAGACTTTCCTCAAGAACCTGTCCTTCGCCTTCACCATCATCATCAACCTGCTCATCGTCTGGTGCGGCTCGTTGCCTGCGTTGTGTCTCTCGTTGTTATTATAATTATTATTGCCTGTCTTCTAATTCTTTTTTGCCTTGGTCGGCGCGCAGGTCGTTCACGGCGCCCCAGCTCGTGGTGGACGACGAAACGGAGGAGGGCGCAGTCGTGCACATCGACGTCCAACACCCCACCGTCGAGCCCATCGTCTCGGCCCTCCTGAAACTCTTTGGCGTGTGCCAAATAGGTGCGTTGCCTCTCCTCTCCCCCCAGTCACCATTCCTCCTGTCGCACTCACGATCCAACACCGCACTCGCACCACCGCCCACGCCTATGCACCGCACACGCACCACCGCACACACACACATACAGGGCTAGCGGCGATTCTACTGTTCATCGAGTACGAGTTCGGGTTCCGCCTCGCCTGGAAGCAGGCCGTGGCGCACCGCTCGTGCAAGAGCCGCAAGGAGAAGGACAACGGCACCGACAACCACGAGGACAACCGCCAATCGGCCAAGTGGTGGCGCGGCCTCGACCTGCGCCAACTATGGTCTCTCCACTACCACCACCGAAACCGCCACCTTAGCCACGCGCCACCTTAACTAAACGGATGTCGTGGGAGGGGGCAACAGGTCGGCCGCGATGAAGTCGGCGATATTCTACTTCCTGGCCTACCTGGTGTTTGCGGTGTGCGGCGTGGTGRTCTCGCCGTTCTTCTTCGCCTTCCACCTGCTCGACATCGGCGCGCGGAGCAAGGAGCTCAAGTACGTCATTTCGTCCGTCACCCAGAACGGCAAGTCCATCATCCTCACCGTACGTCGCTCCGCTCGCACCACCGCACACGCTACCACGACACACGGCACACACACGACACACACATGGGAGAGACTGACCGTGGAAACACAATGTTTCCACTCGCGCAGGCGATCTTGGCCTTGATCGTGATCTACATCTACACGATCTTCGGCTTCCTCTTCTTCCGGGACAAGTTCGTGCAGGACGACGTCTTCATCTGCGAGTCCATGCTCATGTGCTTCGTCAACGTCGTCAACTACGGGTCCGTCAACTTAACTCACCCTTTTCCTTTGCTTTCTTTTCCTCTTTTCCTCTTTTTAAATTAGACGACTTATATTTTTATTTATCAATTTTTTCTTCTTTTTGATGGCAGTCTGAGGAGCGGAGGAGGTGTGGGCGATCTGCTGAAGCCGCCGATGTGGGGCGACCCGGAGACGCCCTACCGCATCCTCTACGACTCGACCTTCTTCTTCCTCGTCATCGTCATCCTCCTCAACATCATCTTTGGTATCATCATCGATACCTTCGGCGGTACTCCTTCCCCTCCTCTCTTTTTTTCTAATTTTATTATTTATTATTTATTATTTGATTAATGTTTATATTTCTCGCAAAACAAACAGAGTTGCGTAACCGGGAGGAAACAATCGAGTCGGACATCAAGAACAACTGCTTCATCTGCGGCATCGACAATATCACCTTCGACCGCGCCTCCGAAGGTACCGTACCTTACCTCGCCCACAATCACTCACTACTTTGAAACTTGTCCTCATAATCTCGGTCTGTGTGTGTCGTGTTCGTTGGTCGTGGGCGTATCGTGTCGTGCGATATGTTCTCGTGCGCAGCCGGATTCGAGAAGCACTGGAAGTACGATCACAACATGTGGAACTACCTGTACTTCCGCGTGCACCTCAACATTAAGGACTCCACCGAGTACACCGGACCCGAGCAGTACATCGCCGAAAAGGTGCGCGTGAGTGTGCGGTCACGTGTGCCATGCGTTGGGCTCACTCGTGTGTCGTGTCGTGTCGTGTCCTGTCGCAGCTGGAGGTGAACGACCTGTCGTTCATCCCCAACCAGAAGGCGATGTGCCTCGGAGCCAAGCAGGAGGAGGACGAGGAGAAGGCGCAGGAGCTGATCCTGCGAGTGGAGACCATGTCGTCGGCCCTCCAGAAGACGACGGACGAGACCGTCTCGCGGCTGGGCGAGTCGATGGAGAAGCGCTACAACACGCTCAACGCGTCGCTCATCGAACTCGCCGCCAACACGTCGAGCCGGTCGACCGCCATCGAGACCAAGCTCGAGGGGCGCGTCGAGAACGTCGAGAAGCACATCTCCGCGCTCGAGAAGAAGCTCACCTCCTATCTCGAGGTACGCACGACACGACACGACACACGCACCACCGCACACGCACACGCACACACTCACACACGCACACACGCACGCACGACAGAATATCGAGAAGGCAATCAAGAAGGAGGAGAAGCGGCACAAGAAGGCGAGCAAGGAGAAGGAGGAGCGCAAGAAGAAGCGCGAGAAGCAGCTCAAGGAGAAGGAGAAAGAGAAGCGGCGGCGCGAGGAAGAACGACGCCAGGCCGAGCAGGACCGCGCGGTCCAGAAGCGGCGCGAGAAGGAGGCCCGCCGGCGCGCCAAGGCCGCCGACCTCCTCCTGCTCCAGCAGCGCCAGCCTGTGTCGACAGAAACCGACGCCTTCGAGGCCCAGGCCCTGGCGGCCGAGCGAGAGCGACTGCTGCGACAGGCCGTGGAGGAGGAGGAGAAGGCGGCGGCGGCGGCAGAGGCCGAGGCGCAAGCCAAGAAGAGGGCCGCGGCGGAGGCTGAGGCGGCGGCAGCGAAGGAGGCCAAGGAGGCGGAAGAGAGGGAGCAGGCGGCGGCTGCGAAGAAGGCCAAGGCCGAGGCCGAGGCCGAGGAGGAGCGGAAGAGGAAGGCAGCCGAGGAGGAGGAGGAACGGGCAAAGGCCGAGGCGCAGGCGACTGCGGCGGCAGCGGCAGCGGCAGCGGCGCAGAAGAAGGCGGCGGTGGCGGCGAAGAAGAAGCCGAGCCTGCTAAAGAAGAACAGCGACAGCGAGAGCGACACGGAGAGCTCCGATGGCTGGGACAGCGACAGCGACAGTGACAGCGACGACGACAAGAATAAGGCGAAGAAGAAGCCGCAGGCGACCGCAATGCCGTCGCTGCCAGCGAAGCAGCCCGACAGCGAGCAGGCGAAGGTCGAGGCAGCAGCGGCTGCTGCAGCTGCGCAGGCGGCTGCCGAAGAGGCCAAGGCCGCGGCGGAGGCTGCGGCGGCGGCAGAGGAGAAGAGGCGGGCCGAGGAAGCGGCGCTGTCCCAGTCGATGGTGCCCACGATCGTGATCGACGCGCCCAAGGAAAAGGAGGAGACGGAGGAGCGGAAGCCGGCAGTGGCGGTGGTGGAGGCCACGGCCTCGAAGAAGGGTCCGGCCGGCGCGAAGAAGAAGCCGAGCCTATTGAAGAAGAACAGCGACAGCGAGAGCGACACGGAGAGCTCCGACGGCTGGGACAGCGACAGCGACAGCGACAGCGATGGCAAGAAGAAGAAGAAGCCGCAGCAACAAAAGGCCGTAGACGAGAAGCCCGTCGCCGTGACCGCCCCGCAGCAGCAGCCCCAAGCCGAGCCCGCAACCTCCGCCGCCGTGGTCGAACCTCAGCAGGAGGCTAAGGCGGAGGTGGTGGACCAGAAGGCTGAGGAGCCAGCCGCTGCGCCCGCCGACGCGGCGCCGGTGGTGGAGCCGCCCGAGCCCGTCGTGCAGCCCGCGGAGCCTGTTGCCGAGCCCACCCAGGCAACGGAGGCCCCAGCGCAGAAGGAAACGGTGGCAGCGAAGAAGAAGCCGAGCCTGGTGAAGAAGAACAGCGACAGCGAAAGCGACACGGAGAGCTCCGATGGCTGGGACAGCGACAGCGACAGCGACGACGAGAAGAAGAACAAGAAGTCGAAGCCCGGCAAGACGACTGTCATCGCTCTCGCCGACGCTGTGGTGGCCGCCCCGCAGACCGCCGAGCCTGCGCTCCCTGCCGTGGCTGTAGAGGAACCGCAGCCCGAGGCGAAGACAGCCGAGAAGGTGGAGGTGGAGACCGCAGCCGGCGAAGTGAAGCTGCCGGCGGAGACGAAGGAGGCGGAGGCCGTCGCGCCGGAGCCCGCAAAGGCCGAGGCGGCGACGACAGCGGCCGCCGCAGCCGTGGCGGAGGAGAAGAAGACGCCGACGAAGAAGAAGCCGGGGCTGGTGAAGAAGAACAGCGACAGCGAGAGCGACACGGAGAGCTCCGATGGCTGGGACAGCGACAGCGACAGCGACGACGAGAAGAAGCAGAGCAAGAACAAGTCGAAGCCCGCCGTTGTGGTGGCCGCCAAGCAGCCTGAGCCCCAGCCCGAGACCAAGCCCGAGCCCGAGCCCGCGCCTGCCTTGGCAGTCCCCGAGCCGCGGCCTGAAGCCAAGAAGCCCGAGGAGGAGGTCAGTCCCAAGGAGACAGAGACGACCACGACGGCCCAGGCGGTGGCGGTGGCGGTGGACGCGCCCGCTGAGGCGACAAAGGCGCCGCCAGCGGCGGCTGCGGCGAAGAAGAAGCCGAGCCTATTGAAGAAGAACAGCGACAGCGAGAGCGACACGGAGAGCTCCGACGGCTGGGACAGCGACAGTGACAGTGACAGCGACGACGAGGGCAAGAAGAAGTCGCAGAAGTCGAAGCCCGGCACACAGCGGGCGCCCGTGGTCGTTGCCGCTGCAGGCCAGAAGGCGCTGGAGGAGGCCGCCGCCAAGAAGAAGAAAGAGGAGGAGGAGGAAGCGGCGGCGGCGGCTGCTGCCAAGAAGAAGACGGACGACGAGGAAGAGGCAAAGAAGAAGGAGAAGGAGACGAAGGAGGCCGAGGAGAAGAGGAAGAAGGAGGAGGAGCTGGCGAGGCGTAAGGCGGCGGTGAAGAAGGCCATGCAGGACAGCGACGCCAGCGAGACCGAGACCGAGACCGAGGCCAGCGAAAGCGAAAGCGAGAGCGAAAGCGACGACAGCAGCGACGACGACGATGATGATAAGAAGAAGGTCGGGAAGAAGGGAAGCGTCGGGGCGAAGAAGAAACCGGTCGTGGTCGTCAAGAAGGGTGGAAGCAAGGTGGCGTCGGCGTCGAAGAAGAACAGCAAGAGCAACAACAAGAAGAAGAAGGACGACTCGTCGGATGATGACTCTTCGTCTGATGATTCGTCGTCATCGGACGATGACGACTCGACGACGACGGAGGACGAGGGCGAGAAGCCGAAGGTGGTGGCCGCCTCGCGCCTGTCCGCGTACACCGCGTCCCAGCCCGACTTCCTTTTCTAATTGGTCCATTTTATTTTAGTTTTTCACTATTATTTCTTGTTATTAATACAACCATTTCCCAATTATTTATATTCATATTTTAAATATGAAAAAGCTGCAGAAAGTGCGTGCAACAACTCCCACCCAGAAACGCTTGTGGTTGGCGCAGCATGATTACGGCAACCAATCGTCCGCCGATCCTTGCTTGTTCCCACTTCTCGGCCAACAACCGCGCATCATCATCTTCAAGATTAAAAGATAACGAAGCCGTACTTGTCGCAAATAATACTAATGAAGTGCATCCTCGCTGCCCTCGTCGTCTTCCTCTTCGTCGCCGTTTCCCTCGCGGCTCCCGCGCCGGCCGCCGCCGACCGCGACATCTCCAAGCTGAGCCCCGAGCACGCCAAGGTGCTGCTGGCCCTGCTCCAGCACCGCGTTGACAAGGCCGGGGCGGGCACGTCGCGGGCCGAGTCGATCCGTTCCTTCTTCGAGCCGTCGCCGCGCGACCACTGCTGCCTGGTGTGGGACAACCTCAAGTGCGCGGCGTCGATCCTGCAGTGCGTCAACACCTGCGAGACGGGCCTGCAGCCGTGCATCACCTGCCTGGGTCCCATGTGGGAGCAGTGCTGCTGCTGCCTGGACAACGCCGGCATCCACGGCCTCCCCTGTCCCTCGTGCTGCAAATAAGTTGTTCCCCTTGCTTTGGTAAACAATTTATTTTCCAATATATTATAACATATGAAAATAAATCGTTATTTGTTGGTACATTTCTTACGTTCTCAGTGTCGCCGTCGTGGACGGCTGGCCAGCGACGAATGGTAGGACCCACGGCACGAGGCGCCCTCGGGGAATGGAGTTTCAGCAGACATCAGTCTGGTAAAGAATTTTAGGAATGTTGGGCCATTTTCACTGTACATAATTCGACTATCCTCCGCATTTTTCCGTGCCAGGAAAAAGCCAACGAGCGGTTTCGTACTTTTTTTGAGGGTCCTGGCCTCAGGGTCGGGGGGCTCCGTCATTCGTTCAGCACACCCTCAAGCCCCGCGCGCGGATGGAAGCCAGCCGCCCCAAAGGAGTCTCGACCCGCAGCCCGACCAGGGTCGCCGCCAACGGTAAAACGACGACGCCCGTTCGGGCCAAGTCACCACCTGCCACCGCAACCCCCAACCTCGACCCCCAACACACCACCTCAAATGGAAAACCCAACAACAAACGTACGGACACATCTATCTATCTACCTAACCTGGTAGGATATTTTTTTTAAAAATTATTATTCTTCCCCTGAGGGCCTGGGTGGACTGAGGGCACGAGCTACAATTTTTTTTTTCCATCAAGCCCTTGTCCTTGGGTCCTTGCGGCCGCAAGGCTGCGCCAGGAAAGGGGCTGGAGGGGATCCCCCTCCACGACCCCGGTGGAAAAAACTGCGAACCAAAAAAGAAATTAACTGCAAAAAATCGTTTGACGGAAAAAGGGCTGGGCGTCGACAGAAATTCATGACGCCAGCCAACCAGGCCGCGCTCTGCCTGACCTGCCACGTCATTTCACGTGCTATTTATATACTCAGTTCCTGGCTTAGGAGCCCTAAAAACGTTCTTCTTTCACACAACATGCATGCGCTAATTCATTACATATCTCTGTCATGTTGACCTGTGACCAAAAAGTGGAGCGAAAAGCAGGCGAGCCCACCCAGTGCGAGCTGCACGACATCGCCGACTGCGAGTGGTGTGCCCTGGGGGTCAAGAACCGGTCCATGTACGGCCGGCTGTGGCCCTACGCCGAGCACCCGGTCACCCGCGAGCACTACTGCCTGGAGCCCGTCGAGAGCCCCGGCACCGGCGGCAAGTTCCCGTGCTGCTCGTTTCGGCGCGAGAAGCCCATCAAGACCAGCCAGGGCTACGCTGGCCACCTGGCCTCGCACCGTGCCCACATCCAGGGCTCCACCAACACCATCAACGGCGGCGGTGTCGCGCCCCCGCCGGTGGTGCTGGGGACGAGCAATGGCGGCGGCGGCTCGGCGACGAGCCCAGGGCCATCGAACAACGGCGGCGACCAGGCGCTGGGCAAGAAGCGCAAGAGGGAGTCGACGCTGACGGGGTCACACGAAACGGCGTCGACAACGTCGAATACAGTGTCGACGACGACGACAAGTTCCAGCGGCGGCGGTAAGGCGATGACGCAGTTCGTGGCGAGCCTGCAGCCGAGCCTGCCGCGGTGTGACCTGGAGGCCGGCCAGCTGCGGTTCATACTACTCCCGCAGGACAGCGCGGCCGCGGCGATCGACGTGGTCTTCAAGGTAACCTTGTTCGGCCTCTCGCTCAGTAGTGAGTGCCTGACTTGCCCTGAGCTAACCACACCACACCACACGACACGACCAACGGCACACACCGTGCAGGGCCATCGTGGTAAGTTGAACAAGCGTGCGGCGAAGGACGCGGACGGCTTTTTCGTGGTCGCGTGTCCGCTCATCCACGAGCTGCTCCCGCCCAACGACACTCGCACCACGTTCGAGGTCTCGGTGCGCGTCGAGGACCCGGCCACCCACCGCCGCCTCTTCCAGTCCTCGCTCCTCTTCACCCACCACCACGGTACCACCACCYCGTCCGCGCCCACKCACCAGTCGAGTCCCACACGCTGACSAACACSTTTTGTTGTCGACTATCGCAGTGGCCCAGGCGRGYGCGGYGCCGCGGGCGGAGACGGTGGTGRYGRGTGGCGGCAGCGTGCCACGGCCGRAGCGGCGGCCGAGCGCCAACGAAGAAGGAGAGGACTACGACGAGGCAGAGGAAGAAGAAGAAGAAAAGGAAGAGGAAATGATGGACAACAACGGTTCGGTCGACAGCAAAGAAGAGGACGAAGGGAATGGCGACGGCGAACCGGCGGGAGAACAGGAGAGGAAGAAGAAGAAGAAAGAGGACGAAAAGGCGAAGAAGGAAAAGAGGAGGAAAATCGAAGAAAAGAGTGAAGGCGAGGGGATGCAAAAGGAAAAGGCCGCAGGAGCGGAGGAGGAAGGAGAGGCTGAAGAGGCCAGCGAGAGTCAGGCGATGGAGCTCGAGATCGCCGAGGAGAACGAAGACGACAACGACGACGAGGAGGAGAACAACGCGAAAGCGAAGGTCAAGAAGAACGAAGGCGAAGCAAACGGCAAAGATCAGAAAGAACGAAGACGATTCGAGGAAGCCACAACAGCCCACAAGAAGAAGGAAGAGGCCGACGACGACCAGAAGACAGCAGCGATGACGACGCAGCGGAGCGCCGAGCTCCGACCAGACGTGGCTGTCAAGATCGAGAAGGTGGGCGAGACCACAGCCGATGGGAAGGTCGGCCACCACCAGCCGCAACGCGAGCTGCCCGATCTGCTTACGCAGCTGGCCGAGGTCGCCGCGGCCGAGTCGCATAGCAACGTTGCGCCCGCCGCCGTGGCCAGGCCCGCGCCCAGCCCCAGCAAAGCCAACGGCCACGGCCCCGGGCATGTCGAGAGGCCGACCATGGCCGAGGCCCTCCACGCGATGCCCATGAACACCGTCTCGTCGCTGCTGCCCTGGGCTCACATGGCCGCGGCCGCTAGCGGCCACCCGCTGCCGCCCCACTTTGCGCTGCCCGACTGCTATGCGCTGACGCCGGCGGCTGCGGCCGCGGCGGCCGCGGCCATCGCCGCCGACCCGCACACCGCGGCCCTGATGCTGCCGGGCCTGTTCCAGTCCTACTACGGGCCGGGCGGGCCGCTCCCCTTGAGCGCGCTGCTGCCTCCGATGCCGCACGCGACCCACCTGCCGCTGCCGCCGCCCCCCACGCGGCCGCTCGCACCGACGCCGGCGGCCTCGATGATGACGTCATCAATGTCGACATCGTCGACGTCTTCCTCGTCATCGTCGAGTTCAGCGATGTCGACATCGCTGACTACCATCAAGGCCAGGGCGCCTTCGTCGCCGCCGACAACGACGAGCGGTGGCGGTGGCCCCGCGACTGCCACGCCACCACGCTCTGCCRTGTCGACAATAACAACGACACCGACGGCGACRTCRACGTCGACGATGTCGACASCGCYGACCGCGACARCAGCGGCGCAGAAGCCGCTCCGGGSTCCGRTWTTGCCGATGGCGCTGATGATGACGTCGATCCCGCCGCYYAAGTCCGCCAAGTCCGTCAAGCCCGCCCCGCCGCAGCTTCCGATCCAGCCCAACGGCAGCGGCCCGACAACGCCCCCCGCGGCCGGCACAGCCGCGTCGACGCGCCGGACGGCCGTCGGGGGTCGGCGCCGCCACCACCACCAGCGCGGGGCGCGAGACCTGTCGCTACTACTTCTACACCGTGCTGCCGGAGAAGGGCAAGCTCATCTGGGTCGTCTTCTTCAGCAGCCGCCGGCACGCGCTCGACCAGTACGAGCTCCTCCTCCACGAAGTCGCCCCGCCMCTCTCYGCCTCTGCCGSSTCGTTGTCATCGTCGTCGCCGGCTGAGCGGCTCACCACCAGCGGCGGCGGCGGCGGCGGCGGCGGCCTTTCGCTGTCGTCGTCGGCYTCGGCCCTCGCCCTGGCCYTGGCCACCGAGCTCGAGCCCGACGCCGACGCACCTTCACCCTCACCGTCACCTTCACCGTCACCGTCACCATCGGCGTCGACGTCGTCGGCGTTCACGCCTCAGCTGCCGCTGCCGCTGGCGCCGCCGCTCGAGTTGCCGCCGTCGRGTGGGGCRGGCCAGCAGACGATMGTGCTGCCGGCGGTGCCCGATCTGGCCTGGATCGCGGAGGGGACCGACTYGCAGACCAACCAGCGGCTCTACCAGCACAAGGTGTGCTTCCAGGCGCCYGATTCGACGTTCGAGCGGCGCATCTTTTGCGCGACGCTGCACCAGCGCGTGGAGCGGACGATGACSCTGCTCGGSGGRCTSTCGCTGGTCAGCACCACGTCGCAGCGCGAGCACATGTGGCCCCGCATCAACCAGTGGTTCGTGGGCGAGGTGCAGCAGCGGCTGGTGCACAACTGCCGRCACCACCCGCCCAGCCGCCGGCACTTCCTCAACGGCAAGGGCTCGCGCCAGGGCAGCAAGCAGTCCCAGAAGGACCGGTTCCTCTTCGACGAACTGGACAAGTCGGTCGAGCTCGAGAGCGTCCCCGTCACCTCCCTCCTGCCCATCACTTAAAGGGAGCAGATGACGTCACACAGACGTCCGACGGCTCGAGGGGTGGTGGTCGCGGGCGCCACACGATGCGGGCGCCGCGGCCTCGGACGATCAGCGAGCTGGTCTCGACGGCCCGGTGGGGCTCGTGGCCTCCGGCTGAGCAGCGGCGATAGAACCAACCCTGGATCAGGGTCGTGAACAAGCTGGCACGGGGCAGTCCGCGCTCTCGCAGCACTTCAAGTGCGTGCAAATGAATAAAGTGTATTTTATTCTACATGTTGGCATCTCTACACGTTTACGTAGTAGGGGGGGGGGGATATGTTCATTTTTGTTGTGTACACTGGTCTACATC
>CACVKS010000564.1:0-15884 GCA_902749335.1 Acanthamoeba triangularis
GAGGTGGGCGGTGAGAAGGAGGGCGGCGTGGTGATGGTGGTGGGCTTGGCGAACGACGACAGGGTGCGCGGGCGCGGGCGCTGGCCGGCCTTCTTGGCCATCACCTTGCGCACGACCCGCTTGACGTCGTCGTCGTCGTCGTTGGCGTCGTCTTCGTTGCCGGCTTCGTTCTTTCCGTTTTCGTTCTTTTCGTCCGTGTCGGCGTCTTCGTCTTCGTCGCGTGCCTCGGCTTCGTTCTCTCCGTCGTCGTTTTCGCTGTCGCTCTTCAGCCCGCGCAGGAAGGCGTCGTTGTCGTCACCGCCGGCCACCCTCTGGATCGCAATGCGCGGCGTCGTCGGCTCGGCGCTCTCGGCCGAAGCCAGTCCGCGTGGCGTCGACGCGCCGAGCGTCGCGGCCGCGCCCAACAGCGACGCGCGCGCGGGGCCGACGTCGGCGTGATCGTCGGCGAACACAAAGCCCTCGGGGAGCAGTAGCAGGTCGAACGGGCTGTCGCGCACCATGCCCCCGTCGAGCAGGGTCACCACCAGTTGATACTCCTGCGGACCATCGCCCTCGGCCGCGGTCGCCTCGGCCGACGAGGGCTCCTCCGCCGTTGATGACGTGGCCTCTGCCGATGATGACGTGGCATCGGCCGACGGCGTCGTGACCGCGGTTGCCTCTGCTGACGTGGCATCAGTCGATGACGCCGTGGCCTCTGCCGACGATGGCGTGGCATCGGCCGACGGCGTCGTGGCAGCCGCGGTCGCGGCCGCGGCCTCGAGCGCGGCCCGGTTGCGGAGGGCGAGGTCGTGGATGTCGGGCGGGACGGTGTAGGTGGCGTGGTAGGTGCCGTCGCCCTCGTCCGTCACCACGCCCCGCACGAGCTCGTGCTGCTGCAGCAGGGTGTCGAGCTGGCGCCACTCCTCGGCCTGCTTGCGCTTGCGCTCGGCCAGCTCGCGCTTCTTTTTCTTGCGCTCGTCGTCGCGCCGCTGCTCGGCCGCGTCGACGTTCTCATCCTCGAACTGCTGCTGCTGCTCGGGCGTCAGCGGCGTCGTCGATGTCGACAACGATGATGACGTGGACGATGACGTGGACGATGTCATGCCTCCGGGAGAACACTTCTCCTCGTTCTGCTTCTTGCTGTTCTCCTCGCGCTTGCGCTCCTCCTCCTTCTCGCGCTCGTCCTCCTCGTTGCGCACGAGCGGCACGGCGCCGCGGCGGATGACCCGCACGACGAACGTGTCGCCGCCCACGTCGCGCCGGTTGGCGTAGCGGTCGAAGGTCCGAATGTGGAAGCTCGCCGGCTTCCCCAACACCGCCGACACCAGCCCGTCGCCTGCACAAACGCACACGCACGCACCACCGCACACGCCTCATCAGATCACCGCACGCGCACCACCGCACACGCCATCGACACGACACGCGACACGCACGACACACGACACACGACACGCGGTGGAGGGAGGAGGTGCCTTCGGCTTCGCATTTGGGTCCGTGGGCGCCGGCGGGGAAGCAGGCGATGGGGTAGGGCGAGCCGAAGATGGGCAGCCGCAGCTTGTCCGAGATCTCGTGGCGCACGACGTCCACCAAAAAGTCCCCCGATCGACGCAGCGCGAACGTCGCCGTGTAGGTGCCGTCCTTGTTGTCCCGCACTACACGTATCTCTCTCCATCAGCTCACGTGTGTCGTGTGCCGTGTGTCGTGTGTGTCGTGTGCGTGTGTGTGTCGTGTGCGTGTGTCGTGTGCGTGTGTCGTGTCGTGTCGTGTCGTGTCGTGTCGTGTCGTGTCGTGTCGTGTCGTGTCGTGTCGTGTGTGTCGTGTGTGTCGTGTACCGTAGACGTCGGTGAGGCCCTTGTCGGAGAGGCCCTGGCGCGCGGGGTTGAAGTAGAAGGACGGATTGGAGGACATCACCGTGGACTCCTTGGCCGACGGCAGGTACACGCACACCCGGAACCCGGGCTCGGCGCCGCCCACGGTGATGGGCCGGTTGTTGATGTCGCGGGACTGGATGATGAGGGTGGCCTCCTTGCCCGCCGTGATGACGCCGCTGCCGCTGTCGCCCTTGAATGCCGCCCGGCAGTTCCGCGAGAAAATTGCTGTTTTTCGGTTTTAAAATACAATTTGAAAAAAATAGTTAAAAATTAAAATAAAAACAGGTCCAAGAAAAGAAAAAAGAACGAAACGCGAAACGTACGTTTTTCGAAGCGCACGTGGAAGGGCGAGTTCTTGATGGGCGTCCCGTTGAGGCTCACCGAGATCGAGTACTGGCCCAGCTTGTACGGCATAAACGACGCCCTACCATCCATCATACGACGAGCATACAATCAGCAATGCTGACGCGTGTGTCGTGTGCGTGTGCGTGTGCGTGTGTCGTGTCGTGTCGTGTCGTGTCGTGTCGTGTCGTGTGCGTGTCGTGCGTACGTGTAAGTGCCGTCGCTGTTGGACGTGAGGAGCACGCTGGGCCGGTCTTCCTCGTCTCCCGCGCTACGTCGCGCGATGGCGGCAGCGGCGGCAATGTCCTCCTCCTCTTCGTTGGCGGCCGCCGGGGTGGTGGCTGTCGACGAGAAATACGGCGCCGCCGAAGCCGCGGCCTGGGCGTGTCCCGCATCGCCCGCCTCGGCCGAGACTGCCTTCTTGACCCGCCGCCTCCCGCGAATGAACCCGACGCCGCTGGCCAGTGGCGCGAGCTCCCTGGTTTGCTGTTCTGTCGACATTGTCGACGCAGGCGACAGCGACGCCGGCGTCGAGGTCAGGCTGCCCAGCACGGTCCCGATGTCGGCACTCGGCGGCGCGGGCGACGATGACGGTGACGTCGACGCCGCTGGTGCGGTGGTGGCATTGGTGGTCAAGAACGAAGACGAAAACGAAAACGAGGGCGATGAGGGCGAAGACGGCGACGTCGCCGGCGCGGTGGTCAAGAACGAAAACGAAGACGGCGACGTCGAAATGTCGGAGGCCGGCGAAGTGTCGACAAGAGATGGGGCCGCCGTTGGGCTGGTCGGCGCCGTGGCCGTGGCCGCGGGGGCTGGCGCGGCACCGAGGGGCGTTGAGAAGGGCAGGAGCGACGGCGATGAGGCCGTGCGGTGCTTGTCGCTCCGGCCCCGGAGCGGAATCCCGCCGGCGTGGCTCCGTCGGCCGGCCGGCCTCCGACCACGCTGCGTGCCGCTGTGGAGGCCAAAGTCGAAGAACTTGGTCATCGCATCGCTGCTGCTGCTGCTGCTGCTGCTGCTGCTCGACGACGCAGCGCCGACGTCGTGGCTGTGGCCCTCGCCCTTATCGCCTCCGTCGTCAGCCGCGGCGGCCTTGTCGAGATCCCCTTTGTCGACCGGAACGTCGCCGGTGCCGACGTCGTCACCGCCGCCAGCGGCAAGGCCGGAGGCGGCCTGGTCTGTGGCGGCGGCGGAGTCGGCGGGGTGGGGTTCGAACTGGACGACGATGTCCCACTTCTCCTCGCCCTTGAGTACGCGCTTCTTGAAGAAGTCGCGCGAGATGACGACAAAGTAGAACCGCTTGCCCTGGAACCCGCCACTCTTGGCCTTGATCAGGCTCTCGCCCGGACAAGGAACTGTGTGCGACACGGCGTGACACGACGCGACACGACACACACGACACGACACACGATACACGACACACACGGCACACACGACACACGACACCCACGATCAGCCAGCGATGAATGGGTCGCATGACACACACCAACTAAAAGAAGAGGAACGGGCGCGCACTGCCGCGCTTGAACTCGTCCTGGATGTCCTGGCTGAGTTCGCTGAAGCCTTCGAGCTTGCTGAAGTCGCCCTTGAGCCGGCCCACCAGATAATTCATCGCCACGCTCCGCAGATGGTGCGTCTGGAACTGGTGTGCCATCTCTGCGCATCCGTTATGGTGTGAGCGCACACGTGTTGTGTGTCGTGTGTGTGTCGTGTGTGTGTCGTGTGTTGTGTGTTGTGTGTTGTATGCGGGCTGGGAGGGAATTACGCAGGAGCTCGGTGACGTTGTCGAGCTGGATGCCGCTCTCGATGTAGTTCTCGCACTGCTCCTGCAGCTGCTGGATGCTGTAGAGGTTGCACACGATGAGCAGCTCGATCACATTCTCCTCGTTGATGTCCGCCTCGCTCGTGTACAGATACTGCCAGACAGAAGCCAAATTAAAGGCGTGAGCGTCCGCCGCGTGCCGTGTGTGTCGTGTGTGTCGTGTCGTGTCGTGTGTGTCGTGGACAAGAGAGATACCTTGAGTACGGTAGAAAAGGCGGAAGAGCTGATCTCCGGTACAACGATGCGTCCCGATTGGGCCTCGCGCATGCCCGACGTCAGCATCGCCTGGCGCCGCTCTCCGGTTAGCCACACAAGGAAATGACACGGCACACGCGCCACACACGTCGCACACGTCGCACACGCCACACACGCCACACACGCCGCACACGCCACACGCCGCACACGGTACCCGGAAGTGGGAAGAGCGAGCGCAGAGGAGGGCCTTGTGCGCCGGAATGCGGACGTCCTCGACTTCGAACACGATGTCGGCGTAGCGGGCGCTTCCGACGTAGGCCCCGAGGTCGGCCCCCAGCGAATGGTTGGTGCGGGTGGCCTCCTCCTCCTGTCGGTCCTCCGACTCCCGCTTGGCCCGCAGCTTTCGGGCCTCGCGCTTCTCGGCCCGCGCGCGCTTCTCCTTGCGCACCTTCCGCTGCCGCAGCTGCTCGGCGTAGTCCTCTTCGTCCAGGTAATCCTCCAAGTCCTCCTCCAGCTCGTCCACCTCCTCTTCATTGAAGTCATCGTCGTCGCCGTCGTGGTCGTCGTTCTCAACGTGTTCGGCCACGTCATCAGCTTTATCATCGGGCGGGGTGGCCGTGGCCGTGGCCGTGGCCGTGGCCGTGGTGGGCGCATCACTAGTGTCGACACTATCGGTTGTTGGGCTCTTCAACAGGTCGTAGCGCAGCTTGGAGGAGCCGCTGAGCTCGCCGACCAAGGCCAGGTGCTGACGGATGACCGCCTGCTGCTCGCGCTGCGCGTCGGCGTGCTGCCCGGAGGCCTCCACCAGGGCCTCAATTTCGAGCAGGCGCTGTTGCAGGAATTCCACGCACGCCACGCGCAGCCGCGTGAGCGCCACCAGGTCGTGGGGCGCGTCGACCTTCGTCGGCGTGCCTTTGGCTTCGCTTTCGTGCTTCGCGCTCTCGATGGCCTCGGCGAACGCCAGCTGCTCCTCGCGCATGAGCAGGTCCATCTTGGCCTCGACGTTCGCCGTCGTCACGCCCTGCTCCCAATAGGCCTGGCATTTGGCCTGCAACCTAAAGGGGATTGGTTGGTTATCAAATGAATTGCTTTTCGATCGAAAAAAACGTCGACATAATTGACGAGATCGTACCGAGAAAGGCGGAAGCGTTCGGCGACCACTGCGAGCAGGACGAGCAGCCGGTCCTCGAGATCGGGGCTCACGCGGTCGGTGTAGAGGTACCGCACGAACTCCACCATCACCGCGTGCTCCATGTCGTCCACCACCAGCTCCCACATATCCGCGGCGGCGGCCGGCGAAGAAGGCTCCTCGTCCGCGGCGGCCACGGCGTCGATGGCCTTCAGCTCCTGCGACACAAGTGAGTTGGCAAGCGAGCGCTGATGAGGGGGAAAAGAAAGCGACGCTGCTACGAGATGACTCGAGTCGGGCCGCACCTCTTGAGGAAGA
Source organism: Acanthamoeba triangularis (assembly GCA_902749335.1). NCBI lineage: Eukaryota > Discosea > Longamoebia > Acanthamoebidae > Acanthamoeba > Acanthamoeba triangularis. The sequence goes on from CACVKS010000564.1 coordinate 5,654, forward strand.
AGAGCGCGCCAAGCGGGACATCGCGCGGCGAGCACCGCCTTATGCGCCCGCAACGCCGGTTTGAGCGGTTCGCGAGCGCATCGCAGCTTCACGTCGTAGAAGCACTCTTCCTCGTCTGCACAACAACGCGGTGCGAAGAGAGAGCGTTAGGCCACACCGCACACGACACGACCAACGACACGACACGCGACACGACCAACGACACGACCAACGACACGACACGAAGCGCACACAGGTGTCACGCACCCAAAGTGTGTCCGCCTCTTAGCTCCTCGGCCTCGCATATGCGCCCGAGGTCGGCCATGAGCAGGGACTGGTTCTGATTGATGCCCGCCAGCACGATGCACACCGTATGGCAGGCGCCACACACCACGCTCTTCACCGTCTTGTTCTTGAAGGCCTCCACCAGCCGCGGCGAGGGCTCGTTCGTCATCTCGCCGTGGCCCAGCGCACCTATTGGCCCGAAATACACCGAGAAAGCATCCCATTCGTCAGAAAAATGCACGCGCTGGCTTTTGGTGTGTGTGAGTGGGTGGGTGGGTACCGGTCGAGCCGTCGCCCCAGGTGTAGAGTACGCCCGTGTCGGAGACGCACGCGGAGAAGTAGTCGCCGCAGCTGCACGCCACGATCTTCTTGCCGGCCAGGGCCTGCACCCGCTGCGGCTCCGCCAGCTTGGCGCCCACCTCCCCGTGCCCGAGCTGGTTGCGCGTCGCCGAGCCCCTGTAACACAGCGGCGGCTCAGCATATCAGTGTCGTGTGTCGTGCGTGTATCGTTTGTGCCGTGTGTGCCGTGCGTGTGCGTGTCGCGTGTGTGTGTCGCGTGTGTGTCGTGTGGCACGTACCACGTGTAGAGTTCACCCGTGTCTGGTCGCGTCGACACGATAGCGGATTGGTGGAGGTGATCGGTCAGACGACGCAGCATTCGAGATTGGGCGGGGGAGCTTTGGTGAATGGGCCAAGGTACCGGTGACGCAGGCCATGTGTTCCCGCCCGCAGGCCACGGAGACGACGCGCTTGTTCTCGAGCGCGCCAAGCACCTTCTCGGGCTTGGGCTTGATCGGATTGCTCGCTCCCTTGTGGCCCAGCGGCCCAATGCCCCACGTGTACAGCTCGCCCGTGTCTACATAGAAAAAAAAGAATTATCACAAAATAAAAACAAATATAAATATAATAGATTATTATAATTACAAAAAAAAAGAAATAATTAGAATTCTTCGGTTTGGTGGACTGGAGAGGGCTGGGCGAGGAGTGCACGGACCCGAGAGCGCGGCGCTGTAGAGTTCGTTGGCGGCGATGGCGATGATGGAGTGGTGGGGCGGGAGGACCTGGTGTTCGGTGCTGGGAAGGCCGCCGAGCCTGTGGTCCCGCTGCACCACCCAGCCGTCCTCGAGCAGCGCCAGAAAGTGGGTGCCCGTGGCGACCACCTGCCTGGCCGAACCCCACTTGTCCGACGGCTGAAAGTCCGAACCCTGCAAAGTTGTATCGTGAGCCATCTTGCACGAACATGCTATAAAAATACGGCCCTATACACAAACTACATATACATATATAGAGACCTGTGCATGTGCATATATGAAGTGAATGAGGAAGGCGTACCAACTTAGAGAGCAGACATTCGCCGTTGTCGAGGACGACGGTGCTGTACATGGCGGGGGAAGAAGAACACGAGATGTGTTTGGCCACTTTGCCAGTCAACTGCGGGATCTGGCGCGACGTCGTCGAGTGCACCAGCGCACCCGGCAGAACACCCCTGGACACACGACACGACACACGCACACACACGCACACGACACACACGACACACACGCACGACACACGACACACGACACACGCACACGACGTTGTCAGCGTTTCATGATGGAGCAGGTCGTGCACGGTCTGGGTCTAAGGAAACACGTGGCACATACCACGCGTAGCACTCGCCGTTCTCTAAAGAAAGAAAAGAAAAGCAAAAAAGATGGAACAGGTCAGTGTCGTGGCGCGCGGGGACGACAAAACGCAGTGGACAAAGAGGAGGGAGGAACGAACCGAGCAGCTGGTAGGTCGAGGATGCGCCGCACGCGATCTGTTTGACGCGTCTGCGGCCTTGGAGGCTCTCCACCAACGCCGGAATGCCGATGTTCTTGGCCGTCGTGGGGTAGCCCAGCTGGCCTGCAGGCGGGAAAAAAGGTTTAATGTAAAAATAAATAAATATTTACTTGAACAGAAGGAGGACGGTACCGTCTGTGTTGGAACCAAACGAATAGACTTGGAAGGTTTCTACACGGTGCAGCAAATGAATGTCTTTGTGAGCGACAGCAGCCCAGCTTTTGAGATTACGCGGGCTGGTAGTTGCGCAAAATCTCAACAGGCAGGTAGGAGGGCAGAAGAGGGTACCCATTTCTGGATGAAGTCTAGACTAGTCCTCACGGCGTCACACGTTGTTCTCACCCAACCGCCCACACAGCTGTGTTCAATTATATTTTGATGAAGATCACATCTGTTCGATTTATTCGTTTCTTGGCCAGCTTGTCGACAACAAATTAAACGGAATTCTGGATATATGTCGACGTTAAAATAAATAAAATAGTTTTCCCTTCTCTTCTTCTTCGTCTTCGTCTTCGTCTTCGCTTCTTGGTTGGTGGCCGGGCCGGCTATACACGATGTCGTTTCTCAGCCCGGCTGAGCGCTCGGGGGGGTCTCTTGGTGGTGGTGATGTTGGGTGGTTGGGCTCACTTGGCGCGCGCGTTTCGGAGGGCGGCGAGCCACGACTGCGGCTGGTGCTGAACCGACGCGCCGCTGCCGCCGGGCGCGGACCCGGCCTGGTCGGGACGCGAGGCCTGGGCGCGGGCGAGCTGGAGGCCCATGTCGTAGAACGACGACACCAACAGACGCTGTTCCCTCTCCGTGCTCTCCCTGCTGTCCTTTATCGTGTCCTGCTTGTGAATTGCGGGACCGCACGACACACATGGCACACGACACGACACACGACACAACAACGGAAATTAAAACAAGTCAGCGACAGATAACGTTTAAAAAAGAAGAAGAAGAAGAAGGCATGGAATGGCAAGGGGTGGGTTAGCTAACCTTGAGGTGCTTGATCTCTCTCTCCCTGTCGAGGAGCTGCGCTCGGAGCGCCTGCAGCGTCTCCTCGGCCTGCTTGCTGTGCTTCTGTTGGGGGTTGACGACCAAACCCCAAACCCGCCCACCAGTCACAGTCGAACAACAAACGGGGTGGTGAGCAGTGGTGCGCGCGTGCGCTTCGCTCATGGAAGGAATGCGTACCGCTGACTCAGCGTCGGCCTCGTCCTTCTTCTGCTGCCGGAGCTCTCTGATCATCTGTCACCCATGCAGGTGGTGAGGAACTGTAAGAAAAAAAAAAAAAAAAAAAAAAAAACTACATCGCCACGTTGTTGCAGAGACAAGGGACAAGGCCCGCACCTTCTTGGCGGTGCGGAGGTAGCCCTCGAGGCGGAGCTTCTCGGAGTTGAGCGCCTCGTTCTTCTCCTGCACCTGGGCGAGCTTCATGGCGATCTCCTCCACCACCGGCCCCTCCAGCACGGGCTCCCCGTTGGCGGCCGCGTTGGCACGGTACCGCTTGGCCTCCTGCAAAAGTCAAAGTTTAGCCGTTGCTGACCAATGCGCGGGGAATAAGTTAGGTTGGGGAGTTGGTGTCGTCCCCGTACCTCGTAGACCTTCCTGAGCTGTTCTTCGAGGTCGACGATGGTGGCGTCCTTCTTGGTGAGCTCCTGCATCAGGTCGCTCACCTCCTTCGGCGCCTGACCACTCTCCTCGCTGCTATTATCGAGAACCACACAACACACAACACAGACCACACAACACACACGACACACACACAGAGGCGAGTCAGCAGCCGTGCCAACCCAGTGCCGCACGCACACCCAAAGGGAGCACATACGGAGTGCGGGTGGAGAGCTGGCGCAGCTTCTCCTCGTAGGTGGCGTTGAGCGCGGTGGCGTCGTCGAGCTTGGCCTGGAGGAGGGCGATCTGCTCCGCCGCTCCGCCCTCGCCCATCCCCGACTTCAGTCGATTGTTCTCGCGCTCCAGACGCGCCATCTTCTCCCGCCTGCGCCACCAAACACCATCGTCGTCGTCATCAGTCCGGTCCAGATGTAACGAGATTCGCAAAGCAGCGCGGCCATTGGGGGAGGGAGCACGACGTACAGTTCGGGCGTGAAAATCTCGTGGAAGCCGGCCATGCCGTCCTCGTCGCCGGCGCTTCCGCCCCTGTTGGGTCCGCCCATCACTGCCGTGACGACACCGTCGCACCGGCGGCGGTGAGCTCACACGGATGATCGTTAGGTGGTGGTGGGGTTGTGCGACGTACGTCTGGCCTCCTCCAGGTCGGTCTTGAGCTGGGTGATTGTCTCCTCGAGCGAGTCTACCTTCTCCTGGTGCATCTACTCGCACGCACACCGTACCACAGTGGGCGCAACAACGCGATGAGAAGAAACTCGACGAGACGAGACGAGCCAACACACATGCGCTCTCTCATAGGTGATGTCAAAACAAAACGTACCTCGCGCTCCGTTTGGAGCTGCTTGAGGGCCTCCTGGAGCTGCTGCATGTCGAGCTGCTGCTTGATGTCCTTCTCGCCCGTCGTCGCCGCCTCCGACCTGAACGCAAGCACTACAAGACGACCGCGAAGGAAAATAAAAATAAATATCAGTAAAAAAAGGAAAAGGTTTAAATCAAAAACAATAATAATAAACCACTATCATTGAACTTACCTTGCTTCTTGTAGTCCTCGATCTGGGCCTTGAGAAGAGGGATCTTGACGACCTCGTCTTCGAGCTCGATCGACCGCTGCATGTACGTGTTGCTCTGCTCCTGCAGGGCCTTGTACTGCTTTCGGAGCTCCGCCATCTCCTTGAGCTTGTCCTGCAGATGGGCGAACTTCTCCTCGACCTGGTCCGCGTTGGCCACCTTCTCCTTCATCATGTCCATCTCGTCCCTGCCCAGACATGACCACCGCAATCAGGTCGGCACCAGAGTGTGTGTGTGACCCAGAGGGGTCGGCAGGCCTCGTACCTCAGCTTGCGTGCCTCCGCTGCGTACTTGGAGAGTTCGTCCACCTTTTTCTTGAACTCGAACAGAGATTTGTCCTTCTCCTGTTGAGAGTCGCGAGCGTCAAGACTCGGACGCCGTGTGGTGTGTCTGTGTGTGGTGTGGTGTGGTGGTGTGTCTGTTGGCGAACCTCGATTTCTATCTGTAGGGCGTGATACTGCTCCTCCGAAATCTGTCTGTTAAAGGACAAACACACGCGTGGTGAGCGCCTGACATATACGTGCACAACTCGAGATTGCAATGCATGTCTTGCGTGTAAGTGTTGCATACCTGCTGTGCTTTTGGAGCGCGTTGATGAGCTCGGTCTCTTCCTTCTCCCGCCGTTCCTTGTCGTGCTGCTCCTTCTTGGTCTTCTCGTCGAGCTGCTTTTCCATGTTCTTCACCATCTCCATCAATGTCTCCTTTTCCGACCTTAAGTTGGCCTGTGCACCAGCCAAACTCGAGTTAGCCGCCAATTGCTTCAACGTTTCCAAATATATTACAAATGTGGCTTTACATATAAATGGTGCAACATGATCTGAATATCTAAATAAATAGATAAATAGATAAATAAATATTCAGTATGTGACGTACGTTCTCAGAGGCGAGCGAGGAGTGCTCAACTTGGAGTTCATCCAACTGCTCCTGCAGCTCCTCCTTCTCGAGTCGCAGGCTTTGAATCTGGATCTCGTTGACTGTATTGAAGGCGGGTTGTTAACAGAAGGGATGGGCAATCGTTGGATGCTATCAGAGCATGTAATAGATATGTAGAAAGTGTCACCCGGGGTCTCCGTACCATCGTCGTAGGACTGGCTGTGGTGTCTGGGCGAGTGCGCGGGCTTCATCTGATGTTCTCTCAACAACTGCGGGAAAATGAAGGAAAAGAACGTTGGTCAGTCGAGCCACTCCAGTAGAGAAGACGAAGATGAAGAAGAAGGCAGAGAGTACCCGCTCGATGAACACCATGAGGATGCGCTGGGAGTTCTCATCGAGCAGCATGATGTTTTCGATGTACTCCTTCTTGTTCTCGCATTCGATGGCGGCGCCCAGAATGAGTTCGATGAGCTTGATCATCTCTGTGTTGTCCTCATTCTTGCACACGCGGTCTGCGACAAGTGTAGCCGACGCGGTAAGCTGTGGCATCTTAGGAATGCGGTGGTAGACATACCAATGTCAACGCTCGCGGCGTCGCTGGCGATGTTGAGCTCATCGCTGTAGAACTCCTCGATGTTGGTGAGGAGAAGCTTGACGTTGGCCTTCCTCAGCAGCCAATTGTTCAACGCCGAACGCTTCAGCGTTGACATGTCAACATGACGAGGCGCGCTGGGGTGTCGCGTGCGAGAGGCGTGAGCCGAGTAGAAAAGAGAGAGAGAGAGAGAGAAACGGCAGGGCTGCAAGACGAAGGGGCGAGAGCATACATCTGAGCAAAAACCTCGCATAATAGGACGCCATCGAACAGCTCGTCGATGCCCTTGACGGTCTGTGAGATAGCAAACGTGTTGATCTGTAGAGAAGGAGAGGCAATGGTGAGCTAGAGTGGAAATGGAAGAAAATCGAAAAAAATCTAGTGCCACGTAGTCCCACGAATTGACAGAATCATGCCCACTTTGAAACATAACAAAATTGAGGGAGAGGCAAGAAAGAAAGAAGGAAGTGCAGCTGTGGGCGCATGAATTAAATCATCCAGTGAAACCACACAACGTAGCGATGAGATCCAAATTTGCGTGAGGGAGAACAGGAGCAGGGCGAGAGAAGAGCGAAGGAAGCATAAAACAAGCCTCAAATTGAAGCGATGTGTAGAGGAGCGAGTCTCATTTTCTCACTCTTTCTTCAGCACATACCCAGTTGATCAAAGCATCGATTTGTTCTTTTTCGGACACGTCCTCGCTCATCTCTGGTCCGTCTTCTGTCTCTTATTCTTCTTCTTCTTCTTCCTCTTCTGCCGCTTCACTTCCTTCCGCTTCACCACGATCAACGCAGGAGATCAGAACAAAAGCGCCACGATTTTCTTTTTGCGTTTCCTATAAATTTCTGTCGACAACTCTTTTTTGTCATTTCTTTTACATTTTCGATACGAATAATAAAATACCACACCTGCGGAGCTTGCTCGTAAAAGACACAAATAAATAGGTATGTTTCCGAACCTGTGGGACCTTTTTTCAACCCTCAGAAGCTCTGCCACCCTGCTGACGCCCTTCTGTTTTAGAGTACTCCTATCACACACCATGCTCCGGCGGACCACACGAGCGCTCCCCCAGCGGTACGCTGCGAAACACGATTTTTATTTATTTTGATGTCAATATTATTTATATTTATTTTTCACATATTACAACAGCGGACACTGGCCACTGGCGTCCCTCCGGCGGAGTAGCGGCGCAGCGCGGCACGGCTGTGGAGCGCGACACCTGCTACACACCAGCACAACCACCACCGTACGATCCAACCGTTTGCAAGTGCGTGCGGCGCACGCAATGGCGAGTTGTGCGCGAACTCATTGCCTCGAGGTGTTAACACAGCCCCTGGTGAGTGAGAAGCATGGGCGGCGAGAGATCGAGTACTTTGAGGAATCAGCCAGCATCGTTGCGCGAGAGAAGAACCAACACGGTGCCCCTCACTGTGCTTGGCCTTTCACACACGAGGCCCGCCTCCACGGGGTTAACCCCGTACTGACAATCAACCGTGTGCCAATTAATTGGTGCGTCCAGTGCGAAAGCCGCTGCGAGTGGACCTCATGCTCAAGTCGCTGTTCCTGCCGACGGGCTACCCGGCCTCGGTGCGGCAGGACTACATCCACTTCCAGAAGTGGGAGGTGGCCAAGGGCATCGTCTCCTCGGCCGGCTTCGTGTACGACGACACACGCAACACACTGCACACGCCCACCACATCACCCATCAAGTCTAACTCCAAGCCTTTGACTTACATGAGCCTAGGATCTCTACAAATGCGCTACTCAGTGCGGTCGGGCTGGGGGCCGGCTCGATGCCGGCCGCAGCGGCCATCTCGTGGGTACTCAAGGACGGTACGCGCACACGCCGGCCGCCGCCGAGGCCGCGGAGCTCGCTAACTGATCGACTGACTGCGGGTGCATTACATTGTTCCCCACAGGCCTGGGCTGTCTGGGCATGATGTTGGTGGCGGGCGCATTCGGCAAGTTCTTCGACACGGAGACCAAGCGCATCCGATGGGCCGCCGACTGCATCCACGTCGCTGGAGTCGCGGTGCGTAGCCACGACCGACCTTTTCTCGAGCCCCGCGCTAGTCTCCTTCTTTGCAGCTGACATCTCGGTCGGTTGGGGTCTTGTCAGCTCGAGCTGGCCACGCCGCTCTTCCCCGCCTACTTCCTCCCGCTGGCCTCGCTCGCCAACTCCGCCAAGGGCATTGCCGGTACCACCGACGGGAGCTCGCATCAATCGCTTCGTTCTCGTTGGTCTCATCCCCCTCTTTCTCTCTTTTCTCTCTTTTCTCTCTTTCGCTTCAGGGCTCACAACTGGCGCCACCAAGGCAGCAATCAACCAGGGCTTCGCTCTGCGGGACAACCTGGGCGACATCACCGCCAAGGGTACCACCTTGCTTTGATGCCCCAGGTCTGCACCGTCAACTCATGACTTGGCAAACAACCCAACAACAGGCCATTCGCAGGGCATCGTGGCCTATCTCATGGGCATGGGCATCGGTATCGGCACCACCTACATCACCGGTATCGTATCCGCGCCACTCCGGCGGCCTTTCGTCAGTGTACCAGGTGGCCTTGCTGACGTGGCATGCGACGCGTTGTTGTGGCGTGTGCGGTTTCGTGTCGTGTGGTGTGTGTCGTGTGTGTGAGGCACCAAGGTGGGGAGCTGGGAGCGCTGTTTGCGGTCTACGGCGTGCTGGCCGGGTGCCACCTGGCCTTCTCGCACCGCGCTCTCTCCAACGTGCGACTCACGACCCTGAGCCGCCAGCGGCTCAACCTAATCCTCGGAGCCTTTCACGACCGGGGCGCCGTCGTGGCACCCGAGGACGTCGACGAGCGCATCATTCTCCCCGCAGGCGACCACTTCACCCCGCCCACCATCGTCATGGGCGCCTCCCTACGCGACATCATCTCCTCCACTTCCTCCACTTCTGTCTTCTCTTCCCTCTTCTCCTATTTCTCATCATCATCATCATCATCATCATCGTCTTCTTCTTCTCTCATCACTTCATCGTCATCGTCTTCAACTTCGCCAAAGCTGCTGCGCGACTTGATCGACCTGCACCGCAACGAGCGGTTCGTGGTGCGCTACACCCGACCGAGCCGAGGCCCGGGCCCAGGCGGCCGAGTGCTGGTGGTGCTACACGAGGAGGCCGGACCCGAAGACATGCTCCGCGCCTACTTCACGGCGTTCCACCTGCGCCGGCTGGCCAGCCGGGGCCCAGGCGGCATAGAGGTAGATGGTGAGTCCGACGCGTCGGGGCTGGCGTGGGAGCGAACGAGCGTGGCCTACACCCAGGCCCACTACGCGACGTTCGTGGCGCAGCTGGACGCCTGCGGGTGGACGCGCAACGTGGTGCTCGCCTCGGGCGCCTATCGCGCGCGCTGGTGATTGCTTTGATTCTGGTACCCGAACTATTGGTTGGTACGCAATGGAAATGAAAACCGCCATAACATGTTCCATCAGTGAAACTCACATGTTATTTGTATCTGATCACGTTTCCTTTGAAATATATATCGCGAATCATTCTAGGTTTAACTTAAACCTGTGTCCTTTTTGATCGTTTAAGGTTATCTTTTGCCCACCACAACTCTCACGGGCACCTATCGCGGTGAAGAGCTGGAGCCCAAGTTTTGTCTCTGTTGCGATCTGGGCGCAGCTATCAAAATTGTCCGTTCATTAACGAAGAATGAATTGTGGCCAATGGCTGACGAGGCGTGGTGTGCTTTCCCAACGGAACAGCAGACGCCGCAATACGCGAACATCGACCACACAACCACAACCACGCACGCACGACTCGCACGGTCCTCACCCCTTGGGATCCTTCCTTCTTCCCCCATACCACTCAAACCACACAGTCCTTCAGGACGCACAGTTCGACCACAATAATGAAGAACGACCGGGCGCGAGTCGGGAACCTCGCAACGGGCTTCCGAAGCCTGATCATATTTTTCTTCTTGGCGGCGTCCCTCCTGGCTCGCTCACCCGCTTCGGCCACTACCGGTATAGAA
>CACVKS010000565.1:0-15876 GCA_902749335.1 Acanthamoeba triangularis
GGTTGGGTCTCCTGTCTCAGCCAAGATGGCCTTTGGTATGGAGTACACGGAAGTCCTTGAAGAGTGGATCGACCTGCTCGACGGGCAGCTGCCCAAGCTCACCAAGTTCATTCTGCCCGTACGCGCGCTCCTTGCTCTACCCCACCGCCCCGCACGCTCGCAGTGACCCACTCTCTTCTATTGTTGGACGGACTGCGTCGTGTCGTTGGTCATTGGTCGTGCAGTCTGGCGGGATGAGCAGCGCCCACTTGCACGTAGCACGATCGGTGTGCAGGAGCGCGGAGCGACGAGTCGTGACGCTGGTTCACCTCCGAACGACCGACCCCTCGGTCTCTTGTTATCTCAACCGGTAAGGAGCGATCACACCGCACTCACCACGCATCCGCCCATTTACTCATTCTGTGTGGTGGCGCGTGTGCGGTGGTGCGTGTGCGTGTGCGGTGGTGCGCCACAGGTTGAGCGATTTTCTCTTTGCGGCGGCAAGGTTCGCCGCGATGAAGGACGGCAGGGAGGAGACCACCTACAAAAAGGGCGAAGGCAAGAAGGTGCGACCTGCCCAAGCGAGCGAGTAAAGCGAAGCTGCCAGCCTGTTGGTGTGAAAGAGCACACGCGCGCTTTTCTCCTCACCATCGAGGAGGCCTTCGACGAAGGCAACCGACCTCCCAGTTCTCGTCAACGACGAGCTTGGCCACGGCTTACGGTGGGGGTCGGTTGCGTCAACCTGTCGGCGTATAAAATTAAATTTATTTTTTTTGTTTCACACCGAAACCAATGGCCGACATTCCAAATTCCAGTTGCAGAGAAACAGCCGAGCTTGCCGAGCACCACCTTGATTCCTGTGTGGATTTCGCCCAAAAGAGGGCAGGCCTCGTACACCCGACGCTGCAACAACAACCAGTACTAGTCGTAGTACTTTGCCCTCACTGATCCCGCATTGTATCTATATCTGGGCGCGGACATGGACCCGAGCGCGGCCCCGATGCTCGCCCCCGACGAGGAAGTGCCCTACCAATCCACCACGGAAGCATCAGCCGCCTATTGGGCTCCGCTCCCCATGGCCGAGCGGTACATCGAGGTGCTCGGACCCAAGCATGATGATAACAACAACGAGAAACAGAAGAACAAGAAGACGGAGAAGAAGGTGAAGATGGAGTGTAAGGACAGCGCCAGCACCAGCAGCCCCCAAATGGTTGCTGGAGAGGTACCGGTCACAGCCACGGGGATGCTGACGTGCAATCAGCTGGTGGAGGTGATGGCCAACAACAAGAGGGAGAGCGACCAGAACAACGACAAGACGAGGAAAAAGCGGAGGAAGGGTCGGGTGCGGGTCCGTAAGGACGCGGTCCTCCTCACCGCCGCGGTGCAGGCCCTGTGCGTCATGCCCCGCAGAATCACGAGAGGACCCATCTACCCCTCCTTCAACTGGATCACCGGTACGCCTTTTTTTATTTCATTTCTTCTTCTTTTGCACTGAGGCCTTCATTCCCTAGAGCTGGGCTATCGCGCGGTGATCAAGGTGGTGGACCACCACTATCTCCTCCGTTGGGATGACCTCAGGTACTCGTCCTCTTCACGACACGACACGACACGCGCACAAGATATGTACATTCTGATTGGCGGCTTTGGCGACGGTGTAGACATTTATATCCGCGCAGGAAGCCGCCAATGGAGGGGGTGTACCGCCCGGTGCGGGTGAACGAGTTCGTGAACGGGGAGTTCGTGTGCTACTCGCCCAGCATGCAGGCCGAGCGCAGGCACGGCCGGCGCGGGGTCAGGATAGAGGCCGATTTCGAGCGGGTCAAGGTGGAGAACAACACCACCATCTTGTTCATCCACGGCGGCGGCTTCTGCATGGGTAACTTCCACAAACGCTGCATATCGGTGTTACACAACCACTCAATGACGATTTCTCAACTTCTTCGGCCAAAGGGGATATTACGACGTACCGGCGGTGGGCCGTGAAGATGAGCAAGCTGCTGGGCGGGATCCAGTTTTTCCTGATGGACTACGGCCTGTCGCCCGAGAACCAGTTCCCCACGGCTCTGCGCCAGTGTTGGAAGACCTACCTCTGGCTCATTGACGAACAGGTACCCGTGTCGTGTGTCCTATCGTGTTTCTTGATATAGCGTGCATGTGCGGCGACTGACTGTTGTGCACTTCAGGGAGGCAACATTCCCCCCGAGCGACTAATCATCGCCGGCGACAGCGCAGGGGGCAACCTGTCGCTCAGCCTACTGTTTCTAATCCGCCAGGCGCGCCTTGAAAAGCAAATGCGCGACGAGCGCCAGACGAGGTCGGCCGACGACAACTACGATGAAGACGACCGGGTCGCCGACGGCGATGATGCCGATTTCGACTTTGTCGGCGCCAAGGCCAACCCCGACATCTGCAACCCGCACGCGCCAGGCCCGGCCGCAGCGGCACAGCACAACCGCGGCCGGCGCGGGACCATGGAGATGTGGATGCTGCGTGAGGAGGACCGACTCGGGCGGGGCATCCAGGACCTCTTCGGCCCCGAGCTGCCGCACTACGACCCGGCCGAAGCCGAGGCCCAGACCACTACGCGCGGGGCCCAGGGCGACGAGGGCGAGATCAGGCGGCGGCGCGAGTATCGGCGCCGGTTGAACGACGAGGTGCGCGCCGCGTGGCGCCGCAGGCTGGCGCGCGACCAGCGGTTCATGCGGCGGCACCGGTTGCCTTTCGAGCTCGATGAACACGAGCGCGAGCTGTTCCCGCCCTTTCCGCTGTGCGCCATGCTGCTGTCGCCCTGGGTCGACCTCAGCGAGCACAGCTCGGCCTTCCGCTTCGGCAACTACCCCAAGTCCGCCGTCTTCCGCCCCTACCACATCGTACGCCATACCGCACACACCGCACACACCGCACACACCGCACACACCGCACACACCGCAACACGACACGCGCTAAGAGAAACTTAAAACTACAGGGATTGAGGTTTGTGCACGCGTATCTGGGGCTGCAGCAGTCGGACTACCCGTTCACGGTGAGCAAGAACCGGGAGCTGGAGCGCAAGTTCAAGTGGGGCCTGCGGGCGCAGGTCAAGGCCCAGCGGGCCAAGCGCGAGAAGGACCGGGCGCGCGTCCGCTCGATCGCCATCCGCGCGCAGACCGACTACCTGCGCACCCTGCTCCACGACGAGCTGCGGGTGCGCCAGGTCGACAAGACCGGCAGCGAGCTCAGCCTGCACCGCGCGCGCCAGCGACAGATGAGCGTCGACATGGTCAACGTCAAGGAGGGCACCGCCCGCCGCCGCCACCGCACACGACACCACATCGGCAACGGTCGAGGCCGAAGTGACCGAGAGGATGATGACGTGGCAAGGGACAGCGAGGCCCAGCGGGAGGCGGAGGAGGACGAGCTGGGCTGTGAGGGGAGCCGGGCGTCGATCTATTCGCCCTACGTGTCGCCGATCTACGGCGACTTGCTCGGGTTGCCGCCGCTGCTCGTCACCGGCGGCGACGAGGAGCCGCTGTGGGACGACATCCAGCGGCTCGTCCAGAAGGGACACGACCAGGGACTCGGTACGCGTGCGTGTGCGATGAGTGCGATGAGTGCGTGTGTGCGTGTGCGTTCGTGTGCGATCAACATTCCATGCATTCCACACACGCACACTAACATTTTGATTAGAGATGGAGTTGGTGGTGGGCGAGCAGATGAACCACGACTTCCAGTTCTTCTACGAGATCGTGGCCCACCCGGAGGTGGCCAAGTTCCTGGACCGGGTCAAGGAGTGGTTCCGGCTGCAGCTGGAGATCATCGGCGAGGGGGTGGAGGTGGACCGGCTCAAGCGCAAGGACGAGGCCATCAGCCAGCAGGACCGGGAGGAGGCCCAGGCCGAGGAGGAGGAGACCGTCAGGGACAAGTCCAAGCAGCTCCTCCGCGGCCTCTCGCGCCTGCCCAGCCTGGCTTCGGTCTTGTAAACGGTCGCCAGAATATAATTCTAATTTACATTACTTCATTTTCTTTTTTTTTTCATTTCTATTTCCATTTTTTTAGTATTGTAGAAAGATGGGTAGTTGCCACGCGTGGGTGTTTGCGGCGGTGGTTGGATGCTGCTTCGTCGCGTCGGCGTTGTCGTTTCAGCTCCCTACAAAGAGCGTCTATCCTTTCCTCGTACGTTTTGTCGAACTTTTTTATTTGAATATTTTAATGATTTAGTTTATTGCGTAAATCAAGTGATAAACTTCGTTGGGGTGCATGTGCAGTTGGGCGAGACTCCGGTAAACATCAGCGTGTGGGCTGCGCCGGTGCCCACTTCCTCCTCTGGTGCCGCCCGCGCCGCCCTGCACTTCCTGAACGTCCACCAGAACGAAAACACCTCGGTCGTGGCCGCCAAGGTCCTCCTCTACTACTACGGAGGGTACGGAAGCTTCGTTCTTCTTCGCTCTTTCCTTTGTCTTCGTTCTTTTTATTTATCATTTCTTTAAATTTATTTATTATTTATTATTTATTTAATCTTTAATTCTCTACGGCGTAGGTCGATCACGCTTTTGGAGCACGGGGGCGAGAGGTTGGTGTCGTTCAAGCTGGAGGGCACGGTCTACACGTTCGACCCCAATCGCATGTTCACGCCGGTCGGCGTGGAAGCCACGCTCAAGGAGTACGGACCCTACTCGCCGCTCGCGGCCAAGCACGTCCTCGCCTTCTCCCAGCGCCTGCTCGACATCTACGACTTCAAYCGCTTGCCGGTACCACACGACCAACGACACGACCAACGACCAACGACACACTCACTGACTCGAAACACAGACTGTGGTCACGCTGCATAACAACGGACCGAACTACAACGCGTCGCTGTACCTGCCCGGCGGTCCCTTTGCCAAYGAAGCCGAGAAGGTGTTCATCGCTCCGGGGGCCTTCGCCCGCGAYTTCTTCTTCGTCACCGAGAACGCCTTCTTCGACAAGCTCAAGGTGCATTCCTCTGCATTCCGGCCCCTCGACGGCGTTGYAAGTGGCCTTGKAGTGATCGGMTCGATTGACTGACTGGAGTACTGGGCGCGCGGTGGGGTGGGGCAGGCCGAGGGGCTGAACGTGGTGCTGCAGCAGAGCCAGCACGCCCCGACCGATGACGGTTCACTTAGCGTCTACGCCTACCTCAAGAACAAGCCCTACCTCAACGTCGAGGCCGCCGCTGCCGACGTACGTCGTGTGGTGGTGCGTGTGCGGCCGCGGCTCCACACCGCTAACACTTTAGGCCCTTCCCTCGGCCGTCTTGTCACAACAGGACGCGGACGGGACGCGAGTGTTGGCGCAGGTCGACATGCTCACCAGGATGAAGACTAGGTACATTCCTGCTGCTCTTTTCCCCTCTTGGCCATGTGCTGACTACCAACTCTCTCTCTCTCTCTCTCTCTCTCTCTACTTTTTGTGCCACTGCAATCGTATAATGTAAATAGCGTTCTAGATCATTGAGCAGGAGGATGTACAAGATCACACTGTAACCAAGCCTTGGAATGAGAAATATGTTATTTTTTTATTTTCTTTATTTTCTTTATTTTCTTTATTTTTCTTAATTTAATTCCTTTGCGCAACAACCATCGCCCCAACATCAACATCACCCCCATCATCCTTCCAACTCCTACTGCATAGACACAGCACAATATTATATATTCTATTATTTTTTATCATGTCCTGCCACAATACTAGATCCTGCCCGCCTGCCCCCTGCAGCTACACCACGACCTCATCACGATCGTGTTCATCCCGCCCCGTCTATACTACCACAAGCACCTACCCTGGCTACGCGGCGCGAGGGCAACAAGCAGCCGCAATTCGAACAAATGGACCTGCCTTCCTCCGACAAAATGCGATCAGGGAGGGCTACCTGGTGAAGCAGGGCGGCATCATCAAGAACTGGAAACGACGATTCTGGATCCTCAGCGGGATGGCCCTCTACTACTTTGTCAGCCCGGCCGTACGTTCCTCCCTGCTCTTCCTTTTCATCCTGTTCCTGAGGGGAGGAAGCTCTGCAGAAACTTCATCACCCAGCAATCTGCGTTTACGTTTTCTCATCTCATCTCAATCTCCATCATTCCTTTTTTTTTTTTTTTTTTTGTTTTGTTTGAAAAGTCGGAGGAGCCGCAGGGCGTGATCCAGCTCAAGGGCGCCAGCGTGGCGCTCAACAACGGGACCTTCCCCAGCAGCGCTCAGCCCAAGTACGTGGCCACGCGGTCTTCTTCCTCCTCTCATTGTGGTCCTCACCTGAGCATGTGCGCGTGCGTGTGCGGTTGTGTGTGTGTCATGTGTGCGGTTGCGTGAGAAGGTACGTGTTTGCCATCGACACGCCATCGCGGCGCTACTATGTGGAGGCCGACAACCAGCTCGAATTCGACTCGTGGGTCGACGCCATCCAGAGCGCCATCCGCGGCAAGGTCCGCACCTTCTTCTACTACTTCTTCGTTGAACGTTCCTTCGCGCTTTGTTGTGGCTTAAGGTGCCTTTGTGTGTGTCGTGCGGCGTGTGTCGTGTCGTGCTGTGGACAACAACAGGTGACGCAGTTTTACAGCCAGCCGATACCAGACCAGCAGCCCGCGTATGCGGCCAGCGCCCCGGCGGGCGGTGCCTGGCCGCCGCAGCAGGCGTGGGGCACGGCGCAGGCCAGCCAGAGCGGCTACACGCCCATCTACCCTTCGCTCAGCGCCTCTGGCCAGCAGCAACTCCCACAGCAGCAGTACCAACAGCAGCCCCAGCAGTACTGGGCGCAGCCACCACCGCAGAGCGGCTACAACGGAGGCTACGCCCCCTACGGCGGCGTGGTGCAGATGTCCTCCGGCTACTCCTCCAATGCCTACCCCTACCCCGCCCAACACCAGTAGTTGAGTCGTTGGGATTTTGTTTTTATTATGTTACTACTCCACATGTTTATATACAAATAAATAGCCATTTATTTGTTTTTCCTATTATATTTATCATTTGTAAAAAAAATGTAGGCTATGTGTGGCTTTTACGCTCGGCGGCGAGGTCCTTGAAGTACTGGAGGATTATCTGCTTGCACTCGGCGCGCAGCTTGCTGTTGAGGTCGGTCTTGGCGGCGGCCGGCAGCGCGCGGATGGCGTCGGCGTTGTCCTCCCGCAGCTGCTCCATCACGTCCTCCATGAACTTGCGCAGCAGCTCCACCACCTTCTCCTTCTCGTTGGCCTCCACCCGGCCTTTTTTTTTTTTTTTTTTTCACGATCGTCAGCGGAACCGCACACGCACACGCACACGGACCATCGCACACGCTGAGTTGCGGCACAAGCTGGTCGGCGTACCCATCTTGGAGATGACGTTGTTGAGCCGGTTGCGGGTGATGAGGGCGTACATCTCGAACTCGATCATCTCCGCCTCCGAGGGGCCGTAGCTCGACCCGTCCGCCGGCTTGGCCTGCCACTTCTCCGCCTGGTGGTACCTGCATCCGTGCGTGTCGTATCGCACGTCGTGTGGTGTTGTGTGTGTGTGCGTGTGCGGTGGTGCGTGTGCGTGTGCGTGTGCGGTGGTGCGTGTGTCGTGTCAGTTGAAACTGCAAGCCTCTTACTACCGAGCGTGGGTGGTGCGCACTGATTCTCTTCCGAGAACTGTTTGGTCTTCTTCTTGACGATCGCTCGCGTCGATGAGCCTTTGCTGGTCGCCACGTAGAGTGTCTTCATTGGTTTCAGCACAATCTGTGCGGGCACTCACACTCGTTAGCCCGGTCGTGACACGACACACAAGGCACACGGCACATGGCGCGACACGACACGACACGACACGCGCGCGGAGTGTGTACTCCTTCGGCTCGGTTGGGAGTGGGCAGCGGCGGAAGGCCCAACCGCGCGGGGATCGTGGACTCGAACTCGACCGGGTACTCGAGCATCTCCTCGTAGGTGCCCACCGCCAGCGGCTCCGCGCACAACAGCTCTACGCTCCGGAAGATCTCCAGCGCCTGCCGGGGCACAACTTGATATCATGAGGACCGCACACACCGCACACACCCACCGCACACGCACACCGCACACACGCACTTTGTCGTAGTCGAGGAAGAAGAGGGGGTCGTCGGTGGCCTCGTTGAGGCGCCCGCCGGCCAGTTCGAGGGCGATGTCGAAGGCGTAGAACTCGATCGTGGGCGAGTAGTACACGCCCGTCTGGACCGCCTCCACCCGCGCGTCGGCCGGCACCTCGGGGTGCGGGTAGCGCCCGCCGCACAGCTCTCCAAACAGCAGCACCCGCTCGATCGCCGCCGGCGCCGGCGCCTCGCTCCCCTTCTTACTCGCCGCCTTGTCTACATTTGTGAAAAAAATTAGAAATAAAAAATATAATAATATGAAAATATAAATATAAATATATCTTAAAAAAGAGGGAATAAATACGGAGGCCAGAGACGTGGTCGGCGAGGAGGGTGGTCTGGTGCTGCTCGAGGTGGGCGAAGAGGCGGAGCACCTGCGGCCGCAGGCGGTCGAGGAGCACGGCGTGGCCGAAGAAGTCCTCCCCGTCGCGCAGCACCTCGCGCCGCTTGCCGCACCGCACCTCGACCGGCCCTCCGCCCGCGCTTCGGCTCACGATGAAGCAGAAGTTGGCCCCGTGCACCTGATGCGGCGCACACGCACGCGTTGTGTCAGTCACCGCACCACCGCACACACCGCACACAACGTACTTTTTCGGTGGCGGCCCAGGCTTTGCCGAAGGACTTGCCGCCGCGTGGGAGGACCCAGTTTCGTGTGCTGCAGCTCACGCACATTGGGGGTCGGCCACTTCCCCGGACCTACCGTGTCAAAGTCGAGGGCGCGCACCTGTCCTGAATTTTATGGTAGCCGGCAAAGCCGCTGGCAGACGCCGCGACGCTGGTCTCAGTCGCGGTGGGTGCCTCCATCTCTCACTATCGCCGGGTTTGAGCAGAGGCAAGTGTGGGGTGGCTACAAATTGTTCTGCCTTTCCTTTCTTTTCTCAACATTTACTCACAGAAATGCACGCTGACGTCGGCCGGCACCTTAAACAACCCTCATCGGCTTTTCTTTCGTCGAAAAGTGGCCGACGTCACATCCTTCAGCATACCCCGACCCAGCGTCACGATAGTCATCTTTGTTAAACAAACAAAGTAACACAGGGCAATGGAGAAGGACCGAGTGGTGGAGTGCGTGCGCGAGCTGGTGACGACGATCCTGCGCAAGGACACGAGCCAGCACGGGGCGGTGATGGGCCGGTACTGCCGGGAGGACATGCTGCTGCGCCACCCGCTGTTCGACCTGCGCGGGCGCGAGGCCCTGGTGCGCCTGTTCGAGGGCTGGTCGGCCTACAATCGCCGGATCTCGTGCACCATCCACGAGGTGGTCTACGACGAGGCCCAGGGCCTGGTGATGGTGGACCTCACCCAGCACCTGGTGTTCCCGCTCCTGCCCGTGGCCCAGGCCGACTTCCAGATGTGGGTCAAGTTCACCCTGCGCGACACCGACGATGGAAGGTACACCGTCATCGACATGCCACACATTCCACACCTTCTGATTGGTTCACCCACTAGGAAGGTGATAGTGAGGCAAGAAGACATCTACACGGCCCGAGGCATCTTTAGGATGTGGGTACCCGGCCGCTTGATCCACGAATACCTCGTGTTGCCGCTGGGTACGTAGTAACAGCTGTGAAGAGCTCTTCACCGCCCGCATGACCAACATCATCGGGCTCACGCAACACCTTGCCAGGCACGATTGCAGCCTCAATCATCACTGCATCGATCGGCGCGTGGAGCAGTGGTAAAGGCATCCAGCGGGAGTGAACGCCATGGTTCAAACCATCACCTTTTCGTAAAGTTGTTCAGCTTCAGTAGTTCATCTTTATTCTACAATAATTGGTTTGGATTACACAGAAATTGTGAGGTCTGTACACGGTTTGATCAGATGATACAGGATCAAGGTCCTCTTGGTCTGGTGGATGGGTCCGGGCTACGACTAGTAGGCGAGGGACATGGAGGCGAAGAAGGCGAAGGTGGTGAGCGACGAGATGGAGACCACCGTGAGCATCTGCTTCCACGCCTTCTTCTCGTTGCTCAGCGCCATGCTCGTGTAGGCTGCAAGAGCGCCCAATAGTCGGCGTTAGCGACCTCCAATCCGATCACGCTACCGTGAGTGGGGTGTGGGCCGTACCAATCTGAGCCATCATCAGCTGCTCCTGCTCACGCAGCTGCTTCTCCTTCTCGATGCGCGCTGCCTCTTCTTCTTGCTTCCGCTGCTCCTGCCTCCGGCGAAGGAGCCGCGAGCTCTCGCGGGCGACGTAGAGCGAGCGCCAGCACGGGGTGGCCTTTCGCCCCGATTGCTCCTTGGCCAGGGCCGCCTCGTAGACCTCTGGCGCCGCCGTTTGCCGGGTCCACTCCCGCCAGACCGTCCACGACCCTGCCACGCATGGCACGACGACACGGCACGACACGCCGCCGATCAGCCAAAGTGCATTGGTGCGTGTGGCGTTTGTGCGGCGTGTGCGGTTGGCGTGTGTGCGGTTGGCGTGTGTGCGGTTGGCGTGTGTGCGGTTGGCGTGTGTGCGGTTGGCGTGTGTGCGGTTGGCGTGGTGAGTGTACCTGGACAGGAGACGAGTGCGTTCCAGTCGCGGCACACGAGGAGGAGCGAGCCAACGGACTCATGCGGCAGGTGGGCGAAGATGTGGAGTAGCAGCTCGGGCGGCAGCGACAGCGAGGCCTCCGGCGAACGGCAGAAGTGCATGAAGCTCTTGCGGTTGTTGTAGCTCGCCATTGTTGTTATGTTCAGAATGTACACAGGTTCTAATTATGTGTTGACATGACATGTTGTGTCAAGCGTCGGTGTAGTGTAAGTAGTGGCAAGTGTACCAGCGTCGACAAAAAGGGATGTCAAAAATCGAGAAAAGTTCAAATAAGGAGAATGTCCAAATAGAAGCAAACGTAGTTGCCATGTAAAGACCAAAGGAAGAAGAGCTGGACGACGGTCCCAACGGCCAGAGAGCCCAGGGGGCGAACTAAATAGTTAACGGAGAGGACGCGAGTGGTGTACCTTTTGCTTTGCGCTGTTTAACTCTTCTTTCGTTTCTCTTTTGGTGGTTCTAGGGGCTCTGCTTGCTCCGGCCGGTACAGGTGGTGGCGTGCGATGTGAAGTTGTGTGATCAAAGTGGTTTGTCCTGCGCGGCTCCAGTTTTTTGAATTGATAAGGGATCGTAATGTGTAGAGCTTCGTCTCAGACGTTCAGTCCGCCATCCTGCTTCAGCACTGCTTCTCCCAGTGCGCTTGCCTGGTGAGTCCAACGAAAAGACGTAGAAATGCAAATCAGGATTTATCCAACGACTGAAAATTGAACAGTCGAAATTTCATCTCCTTCATCTTGTGGAATGTGGAGAATGCATGACCGGAATTCTTATCGTGATCTTCCCGATGCTCCCACCAATCGGGGACCAGGTTCCCCACCAATTGGTGGCGACGGTGACGCCTGAACGGGAAGGTCGGGACTGTTGGGAGCGGACGAACAAGCTCCGCCGCCGAAAGACCGCGCCTTGAAAAGGGGACAGCACTCTGAGTTGAGACCACTCTATCTTTCCTCGCCAGCCAGCTGACAACCACAACTAAAACCGCACACACTCCAACCCAAATCATGTCCGTCAACGTTCTTGTCGGTACGCGCTCACTCAAGCCAGCACCACACGCGACACACACACACTCGACCTAACCGCACGCCACCCCCTTGCGCAGTTTTCTACTCGACCTATGGTCACATCTACAAGCTCGCGCAGGCCGTGGCCGAGGGTGCCAGCTCCGTCGAGGGCGTCACCGTCCGTCTCGCCCGCTTCCCCGAGACCCTCTCCGACGAAATTCTTACCAAGATGCACGCCCTCGAGGCCAAGGTACCCAACAACCGTGTGTGTGTGTGCGGTTGCGTGTGCGGTGGTGGTTGCGTGTGTGCGGGCGGGGTGTGTGCGGTGTGTGTCACGTGTGCGGGCGGTGAGCTTACCCGAGTTGTTTGTTGTCGTTGTTGTCATTTCCGGTCAACAGAAGCAGTGGGCTGACGTGCCGGAGGTGACCCACGACGACTTCAAGTGGGCCGACGCGATCGTGTTCGGTTCGCCGACCAGGTTCGGCAACGTGGCCGGCCAGGTCAAGTCCTACATCGACTCGCTGGGCGGCCTGTGGGCCTCGAACGCGCTCGTGGGCAAGCTCGCCTCGGCCTTCACCAGCAGCAACACCCAGCACGGCGGGCAGGAGACCACCATCGTGTGCGGCTTCCTCCCGCTCTTCCTCCACCTCGGCATGCTCGTCGTCGGTCTCCCCTACACCTTTGCCGGTACGACACGACACGACACGACCAACGACACGACACGACACGACACGACTCGACACGACACGACACGACACACACAACCAAATGCGACACGACACGCGCGTGTGCTAAGACGACACGACACATGACACTTACAGGTCAGTTCCCGGTTGATGAGGTGTCGGGTGGTTCGCCCTACGGTTCGTCGGTGGTGGCGGGCGTGTGGGGCGCCAGGCAGCCGAGCGAGAACGAGCTCAACGCCGGCCGCTTCCAGGGCAAGCACGTCGCCACCCAGGCCGTCAGGCTCGGCAAGGTGCCCGCCCCCGAGGCCGACAAGTCCAACTAAAGCGGTCGTCCAGAGGACGGGCCAGACAAAAAGAAATTAATAAATTGTTGTATTTCCAAAAGGAAAAATGAAAGGAAATGATAAAGTGATCGAGCCGATTGGGCCGTGGCCGCTGGGGAACGAAGGTCAGGGAGACGGCTCTAAGTCGCGGTTCTCCTGCTTCTACTCGCGCGGCTGGGACTGCTTCGGAACCTCGGGCAGCCAGATGTGGGGCTTGCCCACCGACTCGTAGTACAGGCGCTCCAGGTAGCTCAGGAAGTCCAGCACGTCCGCGTACTTGTACTTGGCTCCGCCTGCGTCCTCTTCAGCTTCGGCCTCAGCGTCGGCCGATCCCTGGTCCGCCACGCCGCCCTTGGTTGGGTGTTGGGCCTGTTTTTCCCTGGCCTGCCACTCCTCGAGAACCTGGGTGGCGATCACCTCCCAGTCTTCGTCGTAGTCGGGGTTCCTAGCGCGGTCCTTGTGGATCGACAGAGCGGCCTCGAGGGCGCCGTTGCCCGCCGGTTGCCAGACGTAGGCCCGCAGGTTCTCGCGCGCGAAGTGCCGCAGCTCGGCCTGGCACTGGTCGACGGATTGCTCCGAGTCGCTGCGGAGCAGCGGCGCGAGCGCCGAGATGAGCTTCTGGCCCAGGACGCCCTTCTGCAGGCCCGGCAGCTCGGATGACCGCACCAGTGGCTGCACCGACTCCCAGTCGTAATAGAGCGGCAGCTCCTTGAACAGCTTCACGTGGTCCTTGGCTCCTACGGCCTGGCGGATCTGTCACCGACAAGGGCACACAACACAAGTCTTGAGCTGAGCGCCACTAACACCGCGAGCACCAGTGAGCTGGGCGCGTACCAGGGCGAACTTGGCCGAGGTCTTCTGGGCCGCCTCCTGCCTGGAGTTCTTCCTGGAGACGCCGTCGAGGTAGTCCGCGTCGGCCAGGATCACCCAGGGCGTGGGCAGGTGGCGGAAGAGGCGCAGCGCATGGGGGAAGTTCTTGTAGCCGTGGCACACCGAGAAGTGGACGGCGTTGAGGACGGCGCCCAGGCTCGAGGTCGGGTCGGCGGCTCGCTGGAGGGCGGTGAAGAAGCCGTAGTCGAGCGGCCCCTCGATCAGGACGACGAACTCGGCGAAGAAGAGGTTGCGCCCGTGGACGGACTTGGCGTGCTCGTAGATGGTGCGTGACTGGTGGAGCGGCACCAGGTGGGTGCCCGCGGGGGACGGCGTGAAGTGGAGGAGCCGGTCGTTTTCGGGCGAGATAAGCGAGGGCGTGTGGGTGATGACGAACACGCTGCAACCCCGTGCGGCGAGGGCGGCCAGCTGGGTGCGGAGCTTGGCGTGGAACGACGGGTGGAGCTTGGAGCCCGGCTCGTCGATGAAGTAGTTGTCGGCGTCGGAGGTGAGCACGTAGAACAGCATGAGGGCGTGCAGGGTCCCGTCGGAGGCCAGCGCGAGCGGGCGCAGAGGGCTCGGGGTCGCTCCGCGCGGGTCCAGCTTGCTGTGCAGCAGCTGCCCCCCGTTGATGTGAAAGCGAACGCCGAGTTTGCTTG
This sequence comes from Acanthamoeba triangularis, assembly GCA_902749335.1. Taxonomy (NCBI): domain Eukaryota; phylum Discosea; order Longamoebia; family Acanthamoebidae; genus Acanthamoeba; species Acanthamoeba triangularis. Next base: position 14,112 of record CACVKS010000565.1, read on the forward strand.
CGAGCTCGTTGACCGGGGCCAGTCGCTCGGGGCTCCGGGTCAGGGTGTGGATGACCGACACCAGCGTGAGCGATGGGGAGAGCGCCAGCTCGTCGACCAGCACTTTTCTACTCGGATCGCTGAGGCGGCGGACCAGCTCCAGGCGTTCCTCTACTGTTTCCGGATGTTGCTGGAGCAGATAGTCGGTGGTGTGGAAGAGGCCGTCATCCGCCCGCAATAGCACCGTTCTCTGCCGCAGCGCTTCGATGCACTCAAGGCGCTCTCGGCCGTAGCGGTACCACTTGTCGCGCTCCCAATTGCTGTCCTTGCGTTCTTCTACCTGAGGTTTGTTGTTGGACTCTTTAGAGGGCTCCACCCCTTGACAAGGGGTAACTTACCTGTGCTCCGTAGTAACGGATCGTTTCGCGCTCCTGTCCGGCAACCAGGAGGGACAGCTGGGCCTCGGTATTGAAGAGATCGGGACTGAACTTGAGCACCACCTTGCGTTCCTCGGTCCGCTCCGGGTAGGCCAGCGCAACGATGAGCTCGAGTTGCGCTGGGTCGCCTCCAGCTCCAGGGCCGAATAGGTACTCTCGCGGCAGGGCGTAAGGTCGCTCCTCGCGAACAGCGGCGTACCAAGCGAAGAAGACCTCCAGGACACGCAAGACGTTGCTCTTGCCGGCATTGTTGGGTCCGATGCCGAAGCTGATCCACTTCGGCTCTTCTTCGAACTGGACGTGCAGCGGCGTCGTAGGGCCGAAGGAAAAAAGCCCCGAAGCTTTCAGAGACCTGTGTGTGTTGCATTGGGGATAAGCCCTTAGTACCCAAACAAGAAAAGAAACAGTTTTGTCTTGACAGCTCCCTCCTTCCCAGGTACCTGATAGTTGCCCGCTGCGCCATACTGTCGGCTATGTCTTCCTGTTCGTCTTGGCTTGCAAGAAGTTGTACTACAAAAGAAACAGTTGTGGTGCCAGGCAGGCGTTGCACTTTACAGGGTTAGATTCCAAGGGCGGGGGATTGGTCGCGGGATCAAGGCCACCAACTAATTTTGGGCCGCAACACCTTGGGTGCGACCCAACAATTTTTGAGGCCTCAAGCGGTGTCAGGGCGCGGGGACGGACAGAAAGGAGGAAAGGGAGGGCATGTGGGAGGTCAGGCAAACGGGGCAGGCGTCCTCGGCCACGCAGAACTCGTGGAAGGCGTGCCCGCACTCGAACACCACCAGCGACGACGACCGGCCCACGCTCTCCGCCAGCGGCAGCGTACAGCACTCGCACGAACCTGCATGTGTGTTGTTGCAATGCAGACTATGTCAACCAAGAATGCAAGGAATGTTCAACATTCCACTGTGACATACCAGAGACGAGCTGTTGGCGGAGGCCCCAGTGGCCGGTCATCTCCTCGAAGAAGCGCGGCGTCGGCGTGGTGTAGTCGAACCCGATGTTGTACTTCTTCTCGTTGGGCGTCGACTGGGCAGCGCCGGCCCCGGCGGCGTTGGTCGCAGCCCCAGCCGCCTTCTCGCGCGGGCCGAGGGCCGAGGGCGCGGCGGACCCGGTAGCGAGGCGGTGGAGGAAGGGCAGGGCGTCCAGCTGGGCGGCCACCTCGGCGTCCTTCACCGCCCGGAACTGCGGGGCAATCGTCGGCGGTCGCTTCGTGTGCTTGTCCAGCCACAGGTCCTCCAGCACTCGCTTCAACTGTTCAGCCAAGCCATATGAGCGATTGTGTGGTTGTGTGGTTGGTGTTGTGTGTGTGTGTGTGTGTGTGTGTGTGTGTGTGTGTGTGTGTG
>CACVKS010000566.1:0-15857 GCA_902749335.1 Acanthamoeba triangularis
AGGCGGTCGTCGGCGTGGGGCAGGGTGAGGAGGGTGGAGTCGGTGAACCAGCGGGCCTGCATGACCATCTGCATGAGGTGCATGCAGTTGAGGGTGGTCTTGAGCCAGCCGCCGTCGGCSGCGACGTCGACCATGGCCTGSAGGATGCGGACGGCCTGGTCGAGCACGGACTTGGTGTCGGTGATGTAGTCSGAGATGGGCAGGGCGAGGTCGGCAAAGTGGGCCTGGAGGAGGAGGTTGGTCTTGGTGTGCGGGTCGTCGAGGAGGTGGGCGTCGACGGGCCASGGSACGGTGGCGGCGAGCTCCTCGTTGAGCTTGTCCTCGTTGTGGCGCACGGGCAGCTCGTCGTACTCGGCSGTGCCGGCGAGGACGTCGAGCAGGCTGCGGATGTCGTTGTCCTCGCCGATGGCGTCGTAGAAGAGGCGCATGGTGGTGTGGTGCAGGTAGTAGTASGASGCGATGCGGCCAAAGGTGAGCGGGTACACGCTGGTGCCGTCCACCTCGTCGATCTCGAGGCAGTGCGAGGCCTCGAGCTCGCGCAGSGCGGCGTCGACGCGCTCCGAGAGGTGGCGGTTGATGGCGGCGGCGTCGGTGGCCTCGAGGTCGTAGTAGGCCGGGTTGACGAGCAGCCGGCGGAAGTAGTAGGTCCACGTGAGGTAGTCGACGGCGTCCTGCTTGCTGGCGATGGTGCCCGACACGATCTCGGCGTTGAAGTGGTCGTGCAGCACCGTGTGCAGGCTGGACTCGACSGGGAASGGCTCGTAGAGGAACTTCTTGTAGAAGTTCTTCTTGGGCTCGTGCACCATGATCACGGCCTTGGCGTAGGTGTCGAACTGCGGCCGGCCCGCGCGGCCCATCATCTGCAGCACGTCGGTGATGGGGAAGTCCAGGTAGCGCCGGGTCTTGGGGTCGAAGAACTCGGTGCCCTTGATGACGACCAGGTGCGCGGGCAGGTTGACGCCCCAGGCCAGCGTCGAGGTCGAGATCAGGACCTGGATGCGGTTGGCCCCGAAGAGCTCCTCGACGACGGCCTTGTCGTCGCGCGTGAGGCCGGCGTGGTGGAGGCCGATGCCGAACGGGAGCGTGTGGCGCAGGTTGGCGTCGGTCACGCGGGCCAGCAGGGGCKCGAGCTGGGCCTCGGGCATGCGCAGGAACTGGCGCGGGTTGTCCTCGGTGCCSAGGAAGGCGATGAGGTCGAGCGCGGTGAGGCGCGTCTGCCGCCGCGAGGAGACGAAGATGAGGACGGGCTTGGCGGGCGAGTGGGCCTTGATGGCGGCGTAGGCCGGCTTGTTCATGGTGGCCATGCGCGGGCAGTAGTGGTCGCCCGGGTAGCCCTGGATGTGGGCCTCGAGCGGCACGGGCCGCACCGACGGGCGGAAGTTGAAGAGGCCCTCGTGGCCCTCGATGCCCAGCCAGTCGGCCAGGTCGCGCGCGTTGGCCACCGCCGTCGAGAGRCACACCAGGCGCACCGGGTTGTCGGTCTGCGAGGCGATGTAGCGCATGCGCGACACGATGACCTCGAGGATSGGYCCGCGGTCCTGGCCCAGSAGGTGCACCTCGTCGATGACGATCAGGCCCACGGCCTTGACGTAGCCGCGGTTCTGCCAGTTGCGCGAGATGCCGTCCCACTTCTCGGGCGTGGTGAGCACRATGTCGGCCGACTGGAGSGCGTGGAGGTCGGGCGTGTAGTCGCCCGTGAGCTCGACCATGCGCTTGCCCAGCAGGCCCACCAGCCGCCGCTCCCAGTCCTTCATGCGCTCGCGCACCAGGGCCTTGAGCGGGCCGATGTAGACGGCCTTGAGGTGCGGGTACTCGCGGAACAGCCGCAGCATGGCCAGCTCGGCCGCCACCGTCTTGCCGGAGCCCGTGGGCGCGCCCAGCAGCACGTTGTGGTCCGAGTGGTAGAGCGAGTGGAAGATCTGGGTCTGGATGGGGTTGAAGTGGGTGAACGGGTAGAGCCGCTGGAAGGCCTCGTCGCGCAGGGCCGTGACCGGCAGAGGCTGGAGGTCGAGCAGCTCGGTGTGCGGCGGGTACTGGTGGGGCAGGATGAGGTGCTTGAAGGAGAGRGCGACSGTGGTCGACGCGTGGAGCCAGCGGTTGGAGACGGCGTGSACCAGGTACTGCGCCGGCAGGGGCTCGAAKATGGGGATGGTGAAGGTGAGCGTGACCGGGTCGTAGGCGYGCTSCCGGCCGAGSACGTAGTACTCGTGGTGGTAGATGTGCTCGTTCTCCGGGTCCTCGACCCAGATCCACCAGCCCTCGGCGGCGCCGCTGATGCGGTCGTTCCAGTCRAAGGCSGCRGTGACGGTGAGGCCSACGCGGAGCACGGTGCGGGTGATGGGCTGCACSGTGGCCTCGAGCTCCAGGGCCGGGAACTGGYGSACGTACTKCTTGACSAGGCCGCCCATCTTCGGGTGGCCGACGAGCTCGCCGATCTCGCGGGCGTCGAGGTCGGCCAGGCGGTCGAGGGTGACCTTCTTGGTGATGAGCTTGTAGAGGATCTGGGGCGAGAGGACGCCCAGCTGCTGGAGCGGGTGCTGMGTGTCCCACAGGCGGAGGTCGGTCATCTTGCAGTAGGCCAGGGCGCGCTCGGCGACSACGGTCCASCCGCGGTGGAGGCAGATCTCGAAGAGGCCGCGGAAGATGCGGCCCATGTTCTGGGCCACGTAGTTCATGTCCGACACCAGSGAGAAGGCCTCGATGGGCGCGTTGGCGAGGTAGGCCTGGAAGAGGATGTTGACCTTGCCGTGCGGGTTGTCGATGCCGCCGCGCACGTCGACCTGGCACACGTCGCGCATGAGGGCCTTGAGCTCGGCCTGCTCCTCCTCGCGGATCTTCATGTTCTCGAACTCGCCCGACTGGGCSACSACCGAGAGCAGGTCGGCGTCGCTGAGCGAGGCCTTGAGCTKCTCGTTGAAGAGCACGATGGTGTCGTGCAGGAGGTAGAAGTGCGACGCCGTGCGCCCGAGGTGGGTCGGGTCGAGCGTGTTGGCGTGCGGCACCCAGCGGGCCATCTTGGCCTCGTCGAGCGTCTTGGCCGCGGCGGCGAYGAGCTGCTGGCGGTAGTTGAGCAGCATGGGGTCCATGAGCTTCTGCTGGTGGGTGATGCCGTAGGCCAGCGGGTTGCGCAGCATGCGCACGAAGAGGTAGGTGTAGCTGAGCCACTCGACGGCCTCGTCCATGGTGGTGACGGTGCCCGACACGATCTCGGCGTTGAGGTTGTCGGCCAGGTTGCTGACGAACTGCGACTCGATCGGCAGCTGGTGGTTCATGAGCGAGAGGTAGCGCGGCAGCTGCTCGTGCGAGGTGATGATGATGCCCTCGCCGCTCGTGTCGAACTGCGGCCGGCCCGCGCGGCCAAAGATCTGCATGACGTCGAGCATGCCCAGCTCGACGAAGGCGCTCTTCTTCGAGTCGTACAGGTCGGTGCCCTTGATGACCACGGTGTGGGCCGGCAGGTTGACGCCCCAGGCCAGCGTGGCCGTGCAGCACAGCACGCGGATGTAGCCCTCGGCGAACAGCTTCTCSACCAGGTTGCGGTCGGCGCGCAGCATGCCGGCGTGGTGCATGCCGAAGCCGCAGGCAAAGAGCTCCTTGAGCTCGCGGTTGCGCGACTTGCCCACCTCCTTGAGCAGSAGGTTGTAGCGCGCSGTGCAGTCGTCCTCGACCTGGAACAGGGCCGTGGTGCCCTTCTCGCGCGCGATCTCCATCAGCACCTGCGCCGTCTTGACGGTGCCCTGCCGCGAGTGGACGAAGATCATGACCTGGTGGCCCTGCTCGACCGACTCCTTGGCCTTCTCGTAGGCCAGCCGGTTCATGATGGCCTTCTTGCGCGTCGCGTCGCTCGTCTTGACGCCGATGTACTGCTGGCTSAGCGGCACGGGCCGGTAGGCGTTGTTGAAGTGGAAGAGGCCCGTCGCGGTGTTGACCCGCAGGAAGGTGGCCACGTCCTCGTAGTTGGGCAGCGTGGCCGAGAGGCCCACGATGCGGATCATGCTCTGCGAGCTCTCCACCTGCCGCAGGGTGCGGGCCACGAGGGTCTCGATGACGGGGCCGCGGTCCTCGTGCAGGAGGTGCACCTCGTCGATGATGAGCAGCCGCACGAGCGAGACSAGCGCGACGTCGCTGGTCTTGCGCGTGATGACGTCCCACTTCTCCGGCGTGGTGACGATCATCTGCGTCTCGGTGAGCTCCTTCTTGGTGAGCTGCATGTCGCCCGTCAGCTCCTTGACCACGATCCCGAGCGGCTTGAGCCGCCGCGAGAAGTTCTCCACCATCTCCTGCGCGAGCGCCTTCATCGGCGCCACGTAGATGATCTTGAACCGCTCCTTGCGGATCACGCCGTAGCTGTAGTTCTGCCCGATCTCGTGCAGGATCGTCATCAGCGCGACGTTGGTCTTRCCGGCGCCCGTCGGCGCGCAGATGAGCAGGTTCTCGTTCGACCGGTAGGCCGCCTCGAACACGCGCGACTGGATCCGGTTGAGCGCCTTGATCCCGCCAAAGGCCGGCCGCGCCCACTCGTCGAACTCGCTGATCGGCACCAGCCGCTCGCCCTCGCCCACCACGCCCGGCTTGGTCGGCGGGATCCGCACCTCCTCGTACTCCTTCGTGTCGTTCCGCACCGTGCCCTCCGGCAGCAGGATCTTCTTGCTGGCCCCCGCGCCCGACGCCGCCGCCGAGTACTCGCCGGGCGTGTAGCCCTGCGGCAGGAGGTCCTCGATGGACGGCTCGGCRAAKAGCACCGGCGCCGCGCCGCGSCGGTTGCGCTTGCTGGCCTCCTTGCGCTGCAGCTTGCGCAGGAACTTGTCGYCCTCGGTGGTGACGCTGATCTGGCCACCGACGGCGGCGCGCGGGTGGCCGCCCCCGTCGACCATGCGCTTGTTGTTGGCGTAGAAGGTGAGAATGGAGGCGCGCCGCTGGACCAGCAGGCTGATGAACTCGAAGCTGGTCTCGCCCAGCAGCCCGAACAGCTGGTCCTGCAGCTGGAGGTCGGTCTTGACGCTGCGGTCGGAGAGGATGCGCAGGATCGAGGCCGCGAGCTCCTTGACCGACAGCGAGCCCTGGGTGATCTGCAGGTGGCGCTCGCACTGGTTGGCCAGCCAGTCCTCGTCCATCGCCTCCTTCTCGACGCCCTCCCACGCGCTGCCGGGAGTAGCACCAAAGGCTGTGGCGGCGGCGGCATCGTCGGCCGACGCTGCGGCCTGCTGCCCGCCCCTCTTGCGTCCCTTCTTGGATTTGGCGGGAGCTCCAGGGACGGCCGAGGGCTGCTGGGCCTCTACTCGATGCGGGGGCGAGTCGATGAATGCGCGTAGCAGGAAATCGGAATCGAAGGCGAGCTCGATGTCAGCCCCGAATTCCTTCTCTACGTCGGAGGTGGTGGGCTGGCGGCTCGCTGCGGCGTCATCGGTCGTGCCATCGCTGGTGGGCTTGACCTTGGCGCGCCAGGCCGCCAGCTGGGCGACGAGCGCGGAGGCCTGGTTGAATGTGCCGTTGTCGATGGTGGCGAAGTAGTTGCGCAGGCGTTCGCGCTTGGCGGCCACGCTCTTGGCGTCATCGGACAAGGCCTCGTAGATGAACATGGCCGAGTTGTGCAGTTCGGTTGTCGACAGCTCGTCGCCAACGATCTTTGGTACGAGGAGCAGGAATTGCTGATAGATCGTTTGCATCTGCTTCGCCTCCTGTTGAATGGCAAGCTCGGCCGACGTGGGCGCCTCGAAGTAGGCCCAGGTCAGTTGCCGTCCGCCCGATGCCGATCCATCATCGACGCCCTGCACCTCCCTCTTCTTCTGTTCCTTGCGCAGCCGCTCATCTCGCTTAATGTACTCTTGCTCTACATCGAACGTCTTCTCCTTCTGTGGCGAGTAGTGCGCACGCAGAAGGCCGGTGAGTCGCGGTATCTGCAGCACATCCACCATGATGCTGGATGGGAGGGAACGCGTCCAAGTCAAATGTAACAATGCTCACTCCCCCCCGACAGTCTCATTTGTTGCTTTTCTCTTCTTCCCTTTTTCTTTTCTCTTTTACCGTGCCTTTTCTCAGAGGCTGTTCAGCGATTGGGCACTTGTGCGCCAATGGTGGTGTTGGTGGAATGTACATCTCTCTTCTGGTTTCTTTTCACAATCGAACACCATCTGTCCTTCTTCCTTCGTCGCTCTCCCGGTCTCGCTCGGTTGCGTCGTGCTCTCACGCGGCCGAGGGTGAAGAGGGAGATCTGGTGACCCCTGGCCGTCGCAGCCAACAAGGAATCTGTGTCGCCTCTTGAGGGTGGCCGCCCTCTTGCTAGGTGCATCGCACCTGTTCGTCGTCTGACCTCTGGTGGTCGTAGAATCAACACGTTGTGTTTGGTGGTGAGGACCTCCTTGCCGCGCGCCCTACGTCGTCTCGCTTTCGAGAGCGCAGTTGGAGCAGAGGAGATACATCTGCCAAAGGTGGGACACCACAAAACAAGCGTTAGGGTCGTATGTCGTGTGTGTTGCGATGAGTGGCAAGAGGGTACCTGCTTGCCAATCTCGTGGAAGGCGGACTTGAGCACCCGATGGTAGGCTGTGCACAGGTCGATCCACGACGTGAGGTCGAACGGGTCGGCCAGCCACGAGCGGTTGACGTAGGGGATGGCCAGCAGGGGCTTGTTGAGGTGGCGCAGGTAGATGTTGTACCCAATGTAGCGCAGCGCCAGGCTGTAGCGCTCGTCTGACGGTGGCACCTGGGAGAAGAACTGCTCGGCAAGCCGGTAGTCCTTCTTGCTGTAGTGGTAGATAGCCTGTTGTGTGGTGTGGTGTGGTGTGGTGTTGGCAAGGGTGCAGGAGAAGGCGAAAGATGGAGGGGAAGTCTTAGATACCTGGTCCCAGGGTGTGGGGTGGACGGGCGGCATGCGTGGGCTGAGTCCGTCTTGAGCGTAGGCGTAGAGGTTGATCATGAGGAAGACGAAGCCCGCCGAGTAGAGGAAGAGGAAGACGAGACTGTACAGGGCAAAGGTTACCAGTGAATCCCACCACCGCCAGTTGACGATAATCATCCTTGCAATCTCGACTGCTTCTCACCGCGCGGATTCGACCAAATGCGCATCTCTCCTCCTCTCTCGTTTGTGCACTCTCCCAAATCCAAATCTTGAGGCGAACGAAGAGGAAGAGGAAGAGGTGCGGAGGAGCTTTCGTGTGGCTGGAAAGACGAAAGAGTATTGAACGTTGGGAGTGGGTGTTGTTGTGGTTCCTCAAGTACAGGGAAGTAGAGAAAAGCTGGAAAGGGCGTACGAGGGAAGCCAAGACGTGCTTTTTAGCATTCTGGAAATAATCGCTCGAGCGAAATCCAGCAGAGAACCGCACTTTCGTTCTTTGATCCGATTCCAGAAGATTTCTGCGAAAAAGACATTTTGCCTTTTTGTTATTATTTTATTTCGCATCGCAGGAATTTAAATAATGGCAGAGAGGGGGGAGGGGAGGGCAGGTGGAGAAGACCAAATAAAATAACAAATAACAGATAAATTAGTGTCTCCGTCCTAAAATTACTTTACTGGCCCCTGATGACTTGCGTGAGCTTGGCCGTCAGCTCCTGTGGCAGAGCAGCGAGTACTTGCTGTACGGCGTCGGCGGGCACGGCCTGCACCAGCTTCTTCACGATCTCGATCATCTTGGCGTTCGTCTGCAACGTGGACAACAACAACATCATCAGCGTGAGTACCTCGACCGACAGCGGGGAGGATCATCTGCCCGACGTACGTTTTCGGTGACCATGCTCGTGTTGATGGCAGTTCCCAAAATGTTGAGGATCTGGGGCAGGTTCTGGAAGTTGTTGCCGAGCACCACGGACGAATGCTGCTCGATGAAGATGGTGAGGTTGTCGTAGGTGACCCGGGCCTCCACCTCATCCTCGCTCACGGGCAGGTAGGACAGGAAGACGGGCATCAGCTGGTTGATCTGGTGATCGATTGACACAAAAGTGGGGTTATTATCAGCACGTGCAGCCAGTCACAAAAGCTTGGGGGTTAGGGCCATAGCGTACATCGACGGCGCTGGCCTGGAATCGGATGATCTTGGCCACGGCCGAGATGGCGTTCTCGGTGGCGTGCACGTTCTCGGGGCTGCGTGACTCGCTGTGCTTGATCACGCTGTCTAGTCGCCGGAAGATGTCTAAGAGGGCCACAGTATCGTGTCGATTTGGCGTGTCAGTACCCAAGAAAAAACAAGCCAGGAGCGGGAGAGAGMGAGAGTACCGAGGATGATGGAACCCATGCTGGGGCCGCCGAACTGGGCGCAAAGGCCGATGCCGAACACGGCAGCCTGACGGACCGARGGGTTGGAGTCRGTGATGTAGTTGACCATGGCCGGCAGGAACGTCTGGTAGAGAGGCAGGGCGGCTCCTTCGCAGTGCTCCAGCATGTCGTCGAGCATGCAGAGACCGATCTGACGATCGTGCGGCGCCTTCTGGGGGTGCTGTGGGTTYGCACGAAACAGAACGAGTTTGTRAGCACACGYCGGACAGAGGGATGTAKGGGGAACGACAAGCGGGCGGTCATGGCGGCGTACCATGAGCTGAATGGCGATGGGGAAGAGGGTTTCGGAGAACGAGCGGAGCACGCCGGCCTTGTGGACCTTGGCGAGCTTGCCGATCACCTCGCCGAGCTCGGCCATCACTTCCTCCTCCTTCTCGTTTTCGACCTCGAGCTTCTCGGCTTCCTCCTCATCGAAGTCCTCGCTCTGCTTCTCCTCTGTAYGCACCAGCGYGGGGGGAGGAAGAGGAGGGGTCAGGCGGACCCAGGATCCARAAGGCCATGAGAAATAAGGTGGGCGAGCAGTACCAAGACGACCCTTCATGCGCTCCTCTCGCTCGCCGATCTCGGCCTTGATGGCCTCGAAGACRGAACGGATCTGGGCCTCGGTCATGAGGTTGCCGCACACGTCAATGCACTCGCCGAGGATCTCGAACATGAGGGCGATGAGCTCGACGTCGATCTCCTGCTGGATGGCCTCGTTGAGGTTGGTGAGGATGTGCCCGAAGAGGGTAACCAGGGGCTGGTTGCTCTGGCCGGTGACCTCCAGGTGGCGCTTGACTGACTCCAGGAGGGCCGACATGGCCGACACGGCCGCCCGGCGGACGCCGTCGTGGAAGTAGAACTTGACGAGGGGGATGAGCACGGTGGCCACCTTCTCGACGTAGGGGAAGAATCCCTCCTTCAGCTCGGCGGCGTACTGGTAGATCATGTTACACGCCGTGGCCTTCTCCTCCATCAGCGTGGTGTTGATGCCAATTCGCTTGTCGCCGATGGGAATGTACTGCCAGCCGTCCTGCTCAGCGTTACCCTCGTCTGCGAAAAGAGAAGGGGTAAAGGTGAGCAAACGCAAGTTGAGAAAGTTGAGGCGGGGGAAAAGGGGTCCCCGTAGTACCATCGCCCTGGACCGTGAGATCGGGGTCGAGCCCGGCCGAGTGGAGGAGAGGAGGCATGACGACCTCGAGGTAGGGGACGAACTCCTGGCCGAGGGCCTTGCACACGCGAGCCCAGGCCTGCAGGAGGAACGAGATCTGGGGGTCGTCGGGCTCAAGGTTCGACTGCTGGGTGGCGTAGAGCACTTGCACAACGTCCTTGGCGTCGGCGTAGAACTTCTCCTTGCCGACGGCAACGCCGATGAGCGTGATGCACTCCATGGCCTTGCCGCGCAGCATGCGCATGTCCTTGCCGTTGGCGTTCCTCAGGACCTCCTTGAGGAAAGGCATGAAGGTGTCGTAATAGCTGGCGAAGCGGTCCTCTACGACGTCGGCGAGGGCAGCGATGGCGGTGATAGCCTGCTCGAGGACCATCTTGTTACCGCCCTGAAGCAGGCTCGCGAGCTTGGCCATCAGAGTGTTGAGGTAGGGATCCAAGATCTCGAGCGTCGCGTTCTCGCAGAAGTTGATGACGGCCGAGGCAGCGTGCGACTGCACTCTGTGTTTGCGCACGAGAGGAGAGAACGGAAAGGAGATCAATACGGGCACTGAGCAGAGAGAGGAAAGAAGAGAAGAAAAAGAAGAAAGTGGAAATGATTTCTCTTCGCCGTGCAAACCACGAATGGCAAGGCCCGGTGAATGAGAATCGGGCTGAGAGCGACAGCAGGAGCCGGAGCCCCCGCTGTCACGCCCAACCGTAGTCTCATCCACCGGGGAGTATTCGTGGTTGAGTGAATGCAGGGTGAAGGGATGCCTAGAGGCCAATTTTACACAGCAATGACTCAGAAAGACTACATGGCCACCGAAAGGTGGATGAGCGCCTCGACTGACTTGTCCATCAAGCGGAGAAGACTTCCCCGGAGGAAAGGTTCACCGCTTGGCGAACAAAGCGAGGCGCAGTAGTCCCGCTCTAAGGGCCGTGTGACTGCAAATTATAACGACAGGAAAGAATAGGAAGCCGGATAACAATAATAATTGGTGGTACCTCGGGTTGTCCCTGTCCTCCATGACGTTCATGAGAGCGGGCAAGACACGCGCGTGGTACTTGCTCTGAATGGTGGGGCCGAAGTCGGTGAACATCTGACCGAAGGTATTGCAAGCCGCCCATCGCACACGAGGGTGGGGATCGGTGAAGTGGGGCAGGATCATGCTGTGTCGGAGAAGATGGTGTGAGTTACACGTTCATCAACATAAGACTAAAGCCTAAAGGTCAGAAGTTGAAACTTCTTCCAGATCAGTAACTTGGTCGAATCACAGAATGGTTCATGTAATACATGCGTTTAAGTTGAAAAACATCATGTGCAAGAAGAAGCAGCAAAGTGAAACAGAAATCATGGACGTGGTGAGAGCGGACGTACGTGATAACGTTGTCCAGGTGTGGGACAAGGAAACGGTGGCAACCCTCGCCAACAAGGGAGATCGAGGTGAGTCCGGTGAATCGCTGGGTCCACTCAGTGGACTGAAGGAGCTTGGGGATCACGCCGAACAGAATCGGAATGAGGGTCTTGCCACCTAATGGACGATCGGGAGGAGGTAAGCATAGGGTTTGTGGCGGTGCTTCGAGAACGGGACCATACCAAGAGAAAGGGCGAGACGGTCGAGGCACTCCGAACCAACGCTGTGGTTGTTCGCGTCAACTTCATCGTCGTCGTCGTCCTAAAGAGTTGCGAGAGTAATTCGGAGATTAGAGCCACAAGATTTAAAATAATGAATGAAGGTGGATTGGACGTACGTCATGGGTACCCCATTCGGGATCTTCCTCGATGTCGAGCATGAAATTGAGGACGACGGGAACGAGGTTCTGCACGAAATTGGGCACCTTCCTGACCATGCCGGCTCTTTGCTCGGCAAGGGTGACCAAGAATTCGAGGCCCAGTTGGCGAATGCCGTCTTGGAGCTGCTTGGTGTTGGCGATGGTGAGCATGGCGTTCACGACGGTGGTCAAATGAGGCCGGAGGAAGGTGGGCTCGACATCAGCGAGCTCAACAAGAATCTGAAGAGCATCGAGGGCCTCGTCTTCCTGCTTGTGGTTGAGGCACGTGCTCACCACCTAGTGGAAAGGATCCAATGAGCGCCAATCTTACAAAATTTAAATTACTAATAAAAATTAAGAGGAGGAACACTTACGTCGAACATGACGGGGATCCAGTCCTTGAGCTGAAGCTTCTCGGCGTCGCCCTCGAGGAGCTGCACGAAGCTCACGCAAGCACCGAGCGCCGCCAAACGAACCTTTTGACAAAATGAATTGTGAAAATTAGCAACAAGATTGTGAATCGCAAGAGGAATTGCGAGGTAAGGTACCCTCAGGCTCTTCTGATCAGTGAGGCCGGCTTGAAGGACCTGCTTGAGTACGTCGAAGTGGCTTACGAGGGACTCGCCAAGGTAGAGGCAAAGTTTGCTGAAGATGTCCAAGGAGCTCTTCCTGTGTTCATCGTTCTCCGACTTCGTCAAGGTGAAGAGGAAGGGCAGGAGTTGCGGCCACTGCTGCGTGATGTCGCTCTCGACTTCGCCGAATGCAGTGAGGAAGAGAGCCAACTCGCTGATGGTGTCGCATAGCTTCTTCCTGCCCGATGCCACGGGCTCCTGCTCGACGGCCGCCAGCAGCTCCGTCTTGATGGTCTGTTGTGTTTGCTGATTCAGCTTCGACCAGAAGCGCACGGTCTGCTTCTCCGTTGTCCCTTGCTTCTCCACCGATTCTTTGGAGATGAGGGTCTTTCGGAGCAGCACCATGCAGAGCTCCCTTACCTTGAAAGAGAAGAGATGTGTGAAATGCAGCCCTAATTCAATGGTGGAACCAATTGGAAGGTGAATGGGGTGATTACGGGCTGATTCTGCGAGGTGCGGATGGCCTGTACGAGGGCCATGGTGAGGGTGTCGGGAGCCTGCTTGACCGCATCGTTGAAGGCCCTCTCGGCCTGTCCTCGGGCAGCATTGTCCGAGGACATCAGCTGCACGATGAGTTGTTCGAATTCGGCCATCTTCTCGTTCTATTCGGATCGATTCTTCTTCTCCTTCTTCTCTCTCCCTTGAATGATACTAATCAGCTCCTACACGCGATCACTTGCGAGCCCAGCCCAATTGACGACGTGCGTGATCTGGATTTTTCGCGCCTTCTTGATCCGCCGGCAAAAAGATCCAACAACCCCGCTCTTGGCTTTTATATTTTTGCGTCTATTCTTCCTGGCCGCATTTTTCCAGGTTTGGTTCCCGTTGCTTTCTCCCCTTCTCCGTTATTTCCCTTGACGGCGGAGGCGAGGCGATTGGCCGTTGCTCGATGCACTGCGCTGCTACAGTGGGTCCGAACAGGCCGTGGTAAAATGATCACCACCCACTCTCCTCTCCCACCTCACTCGCTCACGGCGTATCGTCCCTGGCCTGTCCGTGTGCACGCGCAATGGTGTGAGCACGAAAGAGCGAACGAGGCGAACGTTTGTCTACTACGACAACAATAAAACGAACCTAGAGAGTTCCACACAAAGTACTGGTTGCCGACGGTCTCGCGCATAACCACCACCTGCACCTTGGTGCTGGGGTTGACCACCACGCTCTTCGGGTCGATGTTGATACCGCTCAGCGTGTGGTCAATCACCTTGAAGTGGGCCTKTGAAGGGAAAACCCAAGGTCAATCAGTRCGTGYGCGGTTTTGCGTGYGCCTGTGCGTGTGCGTACCTGGACGTAGCAACTGGCTCCGGTGCAAAAGGGGTCGAAGATGTCGGTGGGCCGCGACACGCCRTCGAAGACGACAGAYGCGGGCAGGGCCACCTCGAGATTGCGCGAGGCGAATCKCTGGCCYACGTCCCACTTCAGGGTCTGCTTGCGGTCGTCCAGCACCACGCTGCCGGCCGTGGGCGATGCCTGCACGCTGGTGATCTGCCCCCTAWACGGCGACCCATCATCATCATCAACAACAACAACAAAAAAAGGTAAGGGTGCGTGTCGTGCGTGTTGCGTGCCGTTTCGTGGGTGGCGCATAGGATACCGATTGG
Organism: Acanthamoeba triangularis; assembly: GCA_902749335.1. Taxonomy (NCBI): domain Eukaryota; phylum Discosea; order Longamoebia; family Acanthamoebidae; genus Acanthamoeba; species Acanthamoeba triangularis. The sequence continues at coordinate 13,404 of CACVKS010000566.1, forward strand.
GGAAGGGGACGTGAACTTCGCAGTACTCGAAGTCGTTGTTGACGGCGTCGTCGAGCTTCAGCTGCGCCAATACCTTCACCTCATTTCTTGTCGCATCGACCTCCTGGCACAAGCTCACAGCCCAGTAAGCATTGCGCGAGCGTGTGTCGCAAGGCAGTGGCGCGGCCTACCTTCATCTGGTAGAATCCGCGCAAGGGCAGCTTGGGCAGCGACGTGACGGTGTAGGTGCACAGTGGGTATTGGCCCAGGGGCGGGGTGAAGGTGAGCTTCTTGAGCGCGGTCACGTCGGTGGCCCGCACGCGCGAGTCCACAATGAAGTCCTCCACCCGCGCCGTGGGCTTGCCCGTCGTGGCAGCCCCGGCCGGCAGCGACAACGTGATCGTTATCTCCGGCAGCCCTTCAATATCTGCCTGTTGGCCATTGTGTGCGGTGGTGCATGTGCAGTGGGTGCGTGCGGTGTTGTCAATGGAATGTCGAGAATGTAATATATATATATATATAACAGCATTGTGGAGGGGTTTGAACCTTGCAGAAGATGGTGCCGTGGACTTGCCAGGCGTCGGGCACCGTGTCGCTGTCGTACTGGGAGGCCTTGACCTCCTCGCGTATCATGAACTCCAGCCGCGGCTTTCCCTTGTACAGGTAGGGCTTCCACGCCGGTCGCTATACCCCCAACGATCGAGGACAGGTCAGCAAACAACACGGCAGTTCTGCAAGAATTGTTGCGTGTGCGTGCAGCGCGTGTTGTGCCTTGAGGTCGGTGAGCGTCTGAAGGCCAGAGGGGAAGCCGAATCGCTTGATAGATTTGATGTTGGGCACGCTGGTATCTGAGGGTGTTCCGAAGGGCATAAAGCAGTTGATGTACATCTGCAGCTCGGCCATATGCTTGACTTCCTGCGCGTGTCGGTATTGGCGGCTCCACATCAGTGACCAGGCACGCACGCACACGCACCACCACCACACACGACACGACCGCACGCACACGATTACGATTCGGAGGAAACACGCACGTAGGGGGGTTCGTAGATGGAGGCAAAATTGGCGATGTCCTCGAGCAGGCAGAGCGTAGCCGTGACGCAAGGCCTGCCCCCCCGACCATTGGTGTTGTTGGTGTTTGTCTCAATTAAAACAAAAACAAAAACAAAAACAAAACCAGAGAATGGCGCGTGTGTACAGTTCGAGGAGCTGGTCGTGCTGCGTCGAGGCGGAAGGTGTAGAGGCCGACGTGGCGGGATGAGAAGAGGAATGAGAGGAATTCGTCGTCGCAGTGTCGCTCAGGCGCGGCAGTGATCGGTTCACCTCCGGCAGGCCCACGAAGTAGAGCTCCGAGCCGTCGGCCTTCCTTCGGGAGATGAAGACGACCGGGTCGAGCGAGAGCAGGGCTGGTGCTCGAGGAGAAGAAGAAGGAGAGGAGGAGGAGGAAGGGGCTGATGCCATTGACGAAGAAGAGGAGGAGAGTGCAGGCGCCTTCTTGGTGATGACGAGGACCTGCTTGGTGGGCGATGTCCGCGCGGCGAGCGCGTTCATGAACAGCCGCACAAAGTCGGCGTCAGGCGGTGGTGGCATGTACCCGCCTTCCGTGTGTGACAGCCGCACTCGGTTCTCCACTGTGGGGAAGCGTCTGTGTCGAATAAAAATCGATAATCGATAAATAAATAAATCAATAAATCAATAAATATACCTTTCCATTGTTTTGAATTGAGATCAGTAAAAAGGAGGAGTACCTGGACAGGATGGCAGTGGATTGGCTGTCTTTGCCCACATTAATGAGCCACACGGCTCGCATCGTCGCCATCTCTGGGGACAGCCACACCTCGAAATCGAATCGAATGTTTCTTCGTAAGTTTCCTATTTTCCTTTTACATTTTCTCTTCTCTCTTTTCCCGTCTTTTATTGGTTGTCTTAGCACCCTAAAACAGGAAGGTGCCAAAGAAGGAAGGTCGCTCTTGCTGGAAGGGTCAAGGCTGGCGCCAGGGAAAAAAGAATAACAGTGGATCAAGAGCTACCACCCTCTTTGGATCAAGAGGAAAAACCCTACCCACAGGGTTGTAAAGAAAGGCGGTTTGTACTGTACTCGATCTTACTATGGACTTCAACAGAAAGTACGCTCTGCGAAAGGATGATCACTCCAATCAACATCCTCCCTAACAATCGCCTTCTTGATTAGGCCTTTCGCGGAGTACCAGCCAGAGTTCTATGACACCTTCAGCAAGATCATGGGCCTTGCGAGAGAGTGCGCCATCTCCAGTATCACTTGATTTATTACCCTCCAATGCTGAAATGGATGATTACTGTTGTGTAGGCTGAACACCAGCCTCGACCCGCCCGAGTTCGTGTTCATCGGCCAGAACAACCATGGCAAGACCGCTCTCTTGGAGGCTATCCTCGGGCATTCCTACACCAAAGATATCCTCACCACAATTTGCCCTCCCCCCACGCACCTCTCACTTCTAC